>JANHFK010004677.1:34026-46196 GCA_036250565.1 Sibynophis collaris
TTAAGTCTCCCAGAGCCTTTCTAAAATATTCTTATCACATAATAATTTTAAATGTAATAGAAGGGAAAAATACTTCAATACTTTGGAAGTAATCATATTGAGTCCACATGTAATAAATCAATTCACATTAAGCTTAGTTTTAATCCTGATTTAGGTCCCTCCACCATCCACTCTTCTCTCTCCCTCTCTCTTTCTTGGGCAGGGGATGTGGTTCCTATACATCATTTAAAGGCTCCAGAAATTTGTGTAGTACTAATAAAGAGATTAGAGTTTGTAGACAAATCTAAAAATATTGTAGTTTTCATGAATGGCTGGGAAATTTCTGAAATGTGACTGGGACTCCAGGGTATATTGCCATGGAAACAAAGGAAATAATTTGATTCGTAAATTCTTCCTTCATTCACAAATGAAAGGGGGATTTCCACCAATTCCTTCATTCATTCGATGCAACTTCTAAAATTCATTCAGATTCCAAAGGAAAATCAAATTTATTAAAATCAAATATGGCCAGTTCAAAACAAGAGATGTTAGGATTAAAACCAATCTCTGAAAATTATATTGTTGTGGAGCTATAGGTTAAGATCTACTAAGTAAGAACAGTGAAAATCATATTTTTCAACTGTCCTTTTCATATACCATTTAATCTAGTAATGTAAGATAGATAGATAAATAATGTAGCCCACTGGTGAGTGCTCAGAGGTCTGTATACCTCTCTAGTTTTCCCCAGTGAATTAAAGGATTCTTTGAATATGGGTCAGGACTGTCAATCTGTTGTTAGTAATAAGTAATCACTACAAATACTGATTCATGAATATTGAGAGGAGCTTTATACTGATGACCCATAAGGAAATGCTAAGTGATGGTGTTCAGTTCTTATATTAATTTCTCACTCTGTCACCATCAGAAGTGTAGCTCTTAGAAGAGCCATTAAACATCTAGAAAATGTTAAATTATACACAACTGTGTATAATGTATTCATGGTCTGTCTCTCTGTTTTGTCACGTGATATTAAATTTATGGGAACCATTAATACACAAACAATAGTGGGTATTTTTTTTCAAATAGAAGGTTCAGTCTATAAAAACCTGCGTCACCTATTCATCCTTAACGTTCCAGTCAGCAAACCACATATAGCCTGTCATTTAATCTGCTTTGGTCCCATGTAATAAAATGACCTGCTTAATAATTTACAAGTAATCCATAGTTTTAGAAGGCGATATACCTGTTTATTTTAATTTTAATAAATAGCTTTGTGAAGGTAAATTTTTACAATGAGAGAAAAATGAAAACATTTCATTCTCACTTGAGGGTGTTCTTTTCTTGTCACATTAAATTAAAAGCACCAACATGATTCAGAAAAAGAAAAAGAAAATTTTTTTGGTTGTTCAGCCCTTTATGTTAATAAAATATTCAGTTTGTCTGACAGGAAACTAAACTGAAGGTGCTTAAATTACAACCATAAAAATACCTTGCAATTATTATTGTAGTACTGTTGCTTATGGCCTGTTTCCTTTTTTCTTCTCCTCCTTCTCTTTTTTTCCTGATATGTATCTTCTTTAAAGTGCCAATAAATGGTAAGTTTCCCATTGCCCATCAATGCTGTGGAGGGTGGGAGATTATTTGCTTCACATCAGTTTGGATCAGTCCAGTGGGGTCATGTTGTATGTTGCCCTGCATGTAAGCTGACATATAACATTTCATGCTTAATGTGATAGACTTTGTCATATATTTATCTAAATTTGCAGCATGCTAATTTCAGTCAAGCATTATCTCCAATCAAAAGGTTCCTCATAGTTATTCTATATATTTTCTTTCCTAATGTATCCAATCTCCATTTCCATTTTTCTCTTGCTTAACAATCCATATCATTTTATGCATTTTTAAACATTTTGCTTTCCACTAACATGAGTCCTGAAATATTGTGAAAAATAATAAATAGTATCCTCCTCCAGTAAATATTTAATTCTTTATTAGACTAGGACTTGATGAAGTTTCAGTCTGAAATTTCTGAACTATTTAGAAATCAGTATCCTAAAAAAATAAATTTCCCAATTTACTGATAGGTGTAAACGAGCAAATAAAATAATAAAATATGGTCTACACATTTCTACTGTAAACTAATAGACCTCTGTCTCTTCCCAATACCTTGTGATATCTCCATGAATAAACTACACAGTAGTTACAATTTAGCCCACTTAGACAATGAAAGATGATGATGGTGTTAAAAGCCATGTTTAAAATGTATCGTTAACTTTATATATCAACTGGAAGTAGTCCGATACTTTATTGCATCTTCTTTCCCTAGATGAAACTCATACGGTCGGAAGTGACACAAGTAGCCTGGTCCAATCACATACCTACAAAAAACGAGACCCTGTAGATGTGCCATATCAGACAGGCCAGCTTCATCCAGCCATTCGTGTTGCAGATTTATTGCAACATATCACTCAGATGAAATGTGCAGAAGGGTATGGATTCAAAGAAGAATATGAGGTAAGTAAGCACCATACAACACATACTGTACTGTGTTCTTCTTCTTCCAGCTTTTTTTAAAATTGCAGATAAATTCCCTGAAAAGTCATTTAGATTGAATGATGCAATGATGAAGAGGAGACAGTAAGGAAGATAAAGATCTACATATTATTTCCAATGATTTGTTTCCTGCAGAAGCTAACAGATGTGAAGCCAACAAACAAAATATAAACTCTATATCTATGCAAAGTTTGAAAAAGAACCTCATTTTTATTTAGTCTTTAGCCACGTGCTGCTTCCATAGAGCTTCATAAAGGGGAATGATGGTCTAGTCTCCATGGTGGAGATGCTACATTGTGCAAAGCGATTACTCTAGTAGCCTTTGACATTAAGCAATAGGATTCTTGGGATATTCTGGGTCCTGGGAAATCTCTTTCCTTTTCTCTGAATGGAGGTCAATTTTCTTTAAGGAAAAGGAAGAGAAGTTAGCAGGATTTCTTCTTTTCAATCATTCTGACAGATGTCCTTACTAGTGTAAGCATGCTTATTTGAATGTTCATAACTATTTAAAATAATGTTTACTAAAGACTAACAATAGCAAAATGTAATACAAAATAAGATCAAGATGAAAAAGAAAAATAGAAGGTATAAATATAATGAAAAAATAAAAAGTGCAGAAAATAGAAAAAGGAAAAGGAAAAAGATACTTAAGAAAGTGACCTCCAATATTCTTTAAGGATGTTACTAACAGACTTAATATCCTTCTTCTCTCCTTGAAATTATATTACAAATTCCTATATCTAACACTTTTCAATTGATAAATTCAAAACCCATTAATTCAGTTCTGTCGATTTTCAGCAGAAAGTCTACAAAAAGTCTTCAGTGTTTTGTAGAAGTACTTATTGTCTTTTCCCTGATCAAACGTCAGTTTTGTATTCCTTTATTTTATGTAATATTCTGGTATTATTAATCCTTGACTTGAAATTTAAATGTTGTCAGGAACATCTTTTTCTTCCAAACTTAAAAAAAAATAAAAAAATAAGGATTCAAGGATGTTCATCAAGTTACTTACTATTTTCATCAAGTTATTCTATAAGTACTCTTGGTCTCACATAGGTTTATTTCTCTTGTAATAATCCAAGTAGTAGTAATCCAAGCATCATTTTCATCTCTTAATTTAATATTTGTATTTATTCCATATTTATTCCTATTATTTTATTTTACAAAATTTACACATTTAATTTGTTTCACCTCTCCATTCATCCTGAAGATTCTTCATAGTTATTTTTCAGATCTTCTTTCAGATTTCTTTTAAATGATGCATTCACGTAGGCAATTATTGATGATGTTAATTTCTCAATTCATCAAAGATTTATTAGAATGTTATTTATATAAATTCATTATTTTTCTAATGACAGCCATTTCAATCCAGAAGGGAAAATAACAAGTAAAGAAGGGACTCCCTCCTTTCTTTAGTCTTTAGTCCCATTCATTACACCCAATTCTGTAATCAGATGATCATTAGTAAATTTCCCTTATCTTTTATTTTGCAAAGTTGTCCAGTCATTGTGTCCAATTAGTAGCAATAAAATTCCTTCCCACAGAGATATGTTAATCATTTACTCATTTTAAAAATACTTTTTAAAGCAAACTGAAATTCAACTAGTCCATTTTAAACTTTCTTATTTTAATTCTTGGCTATTTTTTTTACCTTTAATTATTTTTAAATCCTTTAAATTATTCCTTTGCTCTTTTCTTTAATCTGGGGGTAAAGGATCATTTGCTGGATGGCTAGATTGCTCTGCTGCATCAAAGATCTCTCTTTAACTTTGAAGTAATTGTCTTCCAAATGGGAGCTTTTGCAAATCCAATGTCTTTTTACAGACTACACTACCTCTGAGAGCTCACGGTCTTTCCACAGACATTGCTGTTCCAAAAGTCTATTTCTCAGACCTACAAGACTGAAAGTTCTGCACACTTCTCAGACTAGTGAGAAGTATGCAGAACTTTCAATGCTGTGGATGTGAGGAGTAAACTTTTGAACAGCAGTGGGCCATCTCCTGTCCTTTCCTTACCTGCAAAGGGACTATTCCTAGTCTTAAACTAGACTCATTAGTATGAATATTGGTTATCAGCATATGCGGAAGTATTTTAGGATTTCTAGTCTTCTGCTGGATAAATGCCATCTGACAGAGATAAGAAATACATCTAATTTGATTTTATTATATTTAGCTTGATATTCAAATGACAGATATTTTTTCATTGCCTGCTCAGTTTATACTCAACATCATATTACATTGAATTAGGTTATCCTGAGTCCCCATGCAGAGAAACCATTCACCATCCTGCAGGGGCGTTTGTCAATCTTAGTTTTTCCCATCCTAAACACTTCCTGACATACAGGCAAAGCAACTCTAGAATAATACTAATTTTAATTTTACAAGAATTGAATTGGGTGAATTGGAAATATAAAAAGCTGGAAATCTTATGCCTGCTTACTTAGAAGTTATTTTCTCTGAACTCTGGAGCTTGTATCAAAATGACCTTGTAGAGTATTAATTTGTAAGTTATCTTACAAATGAATGAACTAGTGAAAATGGACAAGAAAAGCAATACAGGTAGACCTCGACTTAACAATCAGTCACTTAGCAACCATTTGAAGTTACGATGGTCTTCCCCAGAGCTACTTACAATCTGAATTCGAACTTCTACAGCCACCCAATCCCTGCAATCATGCAATCACATTTTGGATACTCAAAGACCAGCCTGCATTTACAGTCATTTGCAGTAATCATACTGCGGTCATGTGACCACAGTATACAACCGATTTTGTCAGAAATTAATAGCGCTTTGTGATGTCATGCTGGCCACATGAGTGTGGAAATGTCTTTAGAGAGTACTGGCTCAATGGCCTTGAAACAGAGATGAGCAATGCCCTATGCAGTTGGCAACAATTAGTGGAGTAAAATCCATAGGGACTCCTTTTTTTTGCCAGAAATTAATATTTTCTTCCAGTTTTTGGAAAAACACATCCAGCGAGGACAATAGATTTGTTTAAAAAGTGAAGTATAAACTTTAAACCTTTGCATTCGCTTAACAGTCTCCGCAGAAAGGTTGTACAATCAGGTGTCATGTGACCCATTTAATGATGGCATGACTTATGGCCATAATTATGAGATCAGTTATGGACATAAGTTGAGGACTACCGGAGTTGATTATATTAACTACTTATCAGGCTACATCCTGGACCCAAATAATGATATAAAAATAAATATTTACTGATGTTGATGTACTGATGTTGCTATTTTATAAATTAAATTAGATCCTGTCTGGATTTTTAGAGCAATTTCTCTTTCAACTTTTATTCAGAAAGAGTTGCTAAATATTTAGGATATAAACCAGGTGGGCAGATAATCAAACTGGCCAACATCTTAGAACTACCCTAGAGTACATGTGCCAAACATTTTAGACCTTGATTTTGCTTTTTGGGGAGCGGGGTTTGAGGGCAGGGGGTGAGGGTTAAGGAGTTAAATGACTGCTTTCAGGTTTGCATAGGCTTAAAGCACTTTATTGAATGATTGATCAGTTGTCCACATTTCTACAGGATTGCAGTCCAGAGATTTGCAGTGGCTTACATTTTAGTCATGTTTCCATTTTAAAATCCTTCAGAATACAGATCCTGCCCTTGATATATCATGTAGAATGTGATGTAGCCCTTGAGCTGACAGAAGTTGTATGCTTCTGATATAAACATTCAATAAATATTATGTATTTATTTATTCATACATTCATTGAATTTATATCTTACTGGAAGCAGGATGTATAGTACTTCCTCATTTAATTTCGCCCCACAACAACTTTAGAAATTAGATTTGATAGGATGATGCTGACTGACCTTAAGTCACCCAGTTTTCATGGCTGAAATTAGACTTGGAAATAATTCTCCTGGTTTTAGACCAAAATTTTGAATATTGTTTGCTAGCATACTGTAGGATGGTGACCGGGGAATTCTGGGAGTTGAAGTCCACAAGTCTTAAAGTTGCTAAAGAGTCTTAATATAGAATATAAGAATGGAAATAATAAGTAATAAGAAAAATGTAGAATAAAAAATGTTAGTCTAAAATATACATGTAATTAACTGGATGCTGAATTTTTCATAGACAATACATCTATAAAGCTCTATGTATTTTTTGTTACTGTTAAAAAAAAAGTAGCACATATTTTATATCCCTTAAAAAAATTAAGCATACATTTCCTTACTAATAAATTATGCAAATTGCTCTTATTATTACAAATGGCTGCTCTACATTTTATACTGATTTTTAAAATATTTATTGAACATTTAGAAAGGAAAAAAGCAGCCAAGAAACAAGAGGAAAAATTAAAGCACTAAATAAGTAAATAAGAGATTTAGAAGCATTATAAAATTAAATAAATGAAGAACATATTCTCAGAATAATGTTAATTTAATCCTACATATTTGAATGGTTTACTTTATTTGAAGATTACAAATAATTATTAAAATCAAGTTAATATATGAGTATCAAGAAAACTAATCAGCACAATATGAAAACAAATTAAAACGAAAAATTACACTCTCATCTAGGCGATAAGAAATTTATTCTTATTTAACAAATATTCATGACTTAAATGTTAAGGTTTATATTTTAAAAAATCAGAATTTTAGATGTGTTAGAAGCCCATTGGAAGAATTATAGTCCATAACTAGTTTGCACATTTATTAAATTTTATATCAGATTTCTTTTTCAAATATGACATTCAGGAATACTCCTATAACTTTGGTTGCCATTTTAAATTATCTACAATTAGACATTTTTCTTACCATTTTTATAATTATAATATTGCTTTTTCACTAGATAAAATGTTTTAAAATACTTGTGAAATAAAATTAAGTATAGTTCATCTGTTTTATTTCAACTTCATTCTAATATTTCTGTATAATAGTTTCCTCTTAAAAGTTTGGTTATGTTTCAAAACTATATAAAACCTAAGAAACAGGATTTAAAAATAAAAATAATAATATTTATTTCAGTCTATATACTCACTAACTTTCTACTAAAGAAACATACTTGTTTTTCAGAGGATTTTCTATTACAAGTATAGGGAACTTACAATACTGCAGTCATCACTTAATGACCACAATTAAACCTGGAATCCTTGGTGCTCTATAAGCTTAGTTGTTTGCTTGTAGATTTTTCATTACCCAACTAGGTAACATCATGACATTACCTATTTCATTGGGTAATGAAAAGCCTGCAAATATACAATCAAGCTCAGAGGGCACCAAAGGCTTGTTTTAAAAGCATTATTAAAAACATTACTTAAAACAGTGAAGTTGATCCTAGCACAGCATTGCTTCAGATAAACTTAATATCCCTAATCCTATGAAAGTTCATATGAGAAAGGGAGCAAACTGAACTCAGAGAGTCCGGTCCATTCATACATGCATTCAGATTTTTTGGGAAAAGCAATACAGTTTCCAGTGAGCTTGATAGACAAGGTAGGGTAGAAAATATAGGGCACTGATTTTGAAATAAATGATGAAATTTGTACAGTGTACTTCAGTTTTCAGGATGTAAATTCTTTGTGCACAGATAAAGTGTGGGGGACGCTTTGTCTGTTATAAGTACACTCAATTGAAGTGTTTGTCATGCAGCAAAAAAAAAAAAATAGGCTGCATTTATGAAACTAATATTTGAAATTAAGTGTTCCCCTTTATTCTGTCTTACTTATCTGGAATGCTAAGATCACTTTAGAATATAATGCTTTAACATGATATTTGTGAGCACTAGCTCTGATTAATCAGAAACAAACAGTTTGGGACAATGCTAGTCTGTTGCAAGAGCAAGGAAGAAGTGGGTACTACTTCTCCCATCTAGAAGTGTCCACTGGGGCTTACATTTTAGACTTAACAATTGCCAGAATTCTTTCTAAATAGTTTCCTTAGTCTTAACAATAAGCATTTTTATTGGACGGTTGTGTCTTTTAATCATTCTCATTGAGGTTTCCTTAATCTGTCAATAAACATTTTTTTAAAAAGAGATGCATATTTGAATAATTGACCATAATGTTTATAATACTAGGCTTACAGGATTAGACAAACTAATTGATTTTATTTGTTTGGTTGGTTTTTTCATACCCTGCCTTTATTATTTTAACAAATAAGTCGAGGCAGCAAACATCCAACACACCTTCCTCCTCCTATTTTTGCCACAGTAACAACAATCCCCTGTGGTGGGTTGGGCTGAGAGAGAGTGACTGGCCCAAGGTCACCCAACTGGCTTTCATGGTTTCGGTAGGATTAGGACTCCCAGTCTCATGCTTCTAGCCTTTCCAGTTTAAGAAGAATACTGTAGTTATATTTTGGTCGTACACAGACCAAAATAAGTAAAGAAGCTAGCAAAAGAATAAAATATTGTCTGATATCCATAAGAGTGAGAGTTTTACTGATTCTTATATTAAAGACATAGTAAATGTTTATAAATGCCCTGAAATAACTTTTAACTTATTCAAACGATTTTTCTGCTCCTTCCCCTCAATAAGATAATATTCATTAACACATGCATTCTGTCTCTGAATGTGTTTGTGGGTGTGTATATGAGTTTTTGTTATACTTCTTTGCTTTTGCAAAGCCATCACTCACATATTCATGTCAAATCTGTGCCAAATCAGTAGTTTAAAAATATTATTGAAGTGACATTTGGATGGATAGAATGTTGGATTAAGCCAATATGCTTTTCTCCTTATGTTTAAAACTGTGAAAACAGCTCTGACTTGCTAGAGTCAGCAGTTGTCTCTGAGTAAGTGTCAGCTGAATATGATTCAGTTCTTGTCCTCATTGTTCCCTAGGATAGATTCAGATAAAGTTGATATCAAGGATTAAAAAAGAAAAAATAATTGTCTGCTTGGATTTATAAATACATCAGATCTGTCACTACTTCACAGTTCTTCCCAAGAACCCTTCACTGTAGGACAGCATCATGGTCAAGGAATCTGACAACTTTGTTTACGCTTGTTTCCCTCAGAAAGCCCATGAGAATTGGCCTGCAACACAATCTAAAGACAAAGCTTTGAAAATGAATGAACCTGCTCTACTCTGGTTGGTGTACATAGCTCCCTTGAAAAAAACAGGAGTCATTCCCTCCCTTTCTCTCAGGTTAAGCAGAATTTTAGCTATTGAAAGAAGAAACATAATGTCTCTGGAAAATTAGGTAGCTGGGAAACATTCTAAGAGGAAGATGATTATCATTCCTAGCTTGCTGCTTAGCTGATACAATTAATAAATAGTCTCCAGTTTACAATCATTTCTTCAGCAATGATCATAATCTGGGCACTTGGCATCCAGCTCACACTTCTGACCATTTGCAACGATCATCTGATCACTATTTGCAACTTTCCCTGCCAGTTTCCCAGAAAGTCAATAGGGAAGCTGGCAGGGAAGGTTGCAAGTTGCCAACACAGCTCTCTTCCACCTGTGCACCTTTCTCTAGTCCCTGTGTGCTCACCCTGTCACTCAAGTTGCTGGCATAGCTCTCTTCCACTTGTGCACCCTCCCTGAGCCCCACTGTACTTTTCCTGCCAGTCATGTATTCCCACACACCAATCCTCACTAGACCTCCCTTGCAGCATTGCACAGCTCCTTGACCCTCATTGTGCCTTCCTCATAGATCTCCCTAGTCTCACCATACTTTCCTTTCACCCTTGTGCATCTTCCTCAACCCTCGCCATGCCTTTCTTGCACCCCATACACCCTCCCCAACTCTTGTCATGTCTCTCATATCCTCATGCATCCTTCACACCTTGCACATACTACTGTTCCTCCTTGCCCTTCCCTTGCATTGTCCTGTACCACATCACACACTATCCTCAACCATCGTGCCTTTCTTGTATGCTTGAGCACCCTCCATGACCCCTGACACCCTCAGCATGCTTTCCTTGTACTCCCACACACCCTCCACAATCCCTGATATGCCTCTTTCCACCCTTCTTCACTCTCTCACATCTTCCCCCACCCAGCAGCAGCCACCTGTCTGCTTACTTGTGACTTCCTTCCAGCTTCCCCACTGAATTGGTTGTGGGAAGCCAGAAAAAAGTTGCCATGCCTAGCAAACATGGGATTTAATTAATAACAACAACCAGGTCTGCGGGATTGCTGTCACTAAGCAATGCTGTCACGGTTAATGATTGCATTATTTAGTGATGGAAATTCTGGTCCTAATTGCTGTTTTTATTGTTAAGAACTATCTGCATAGTATTGTATAGTTCCCTGGAAAAACCTTTGTCCCCATCTGAAATATATTGGTACATGTGATCATTTGTCTATCTGTGTTAATGTAACTATGAAGAATCGGACTAAAGAATAAGCAAGCAACAGTGATAGAAAGATAAAATCAAGAAAACATTTACTGAAGAAATGGATATGAACTGCTTTTAATAAGACTGAAGAAGGTACAGAGAGGAATTACAGAGGATGCCTCATTTTTTTCTTTCTTGGAGATTTAATGAAACTGGCTTGAAATTTATGACCAACACTATAGCCAGACAGGACTTATTTTTAGTTTACAGTAGATAAAGACAATTTATTAGAGATTTTTTTTTATTTGCCAAATTAATTTTGTTAGAGAGCCTCTACTTTCTCCTCCTGTTGTTAAAAGACTTGTGAAAGAACATTTCAATTCTGAAACACATTTTTAGATTAATTAGCTGCTCCTTAGCTATAGGGTGTTTTTTTTTAATTTAAAAATTCTAGATTTTAAACAATATTGCTCTCACAAGTCCTGTTATGTGCCACTTCAAAGCAGGTTAAACAACTTACCATTGAATTCAATAAAATTTCTTTCAAAGAATATGAAATTATCAACAAAATGTTGATAATTCTATTAACAAAATACTGTTTGCTTATGATCACTGGGTACCAAAGTTTCTCATAGTTATTATTAAATTACAAAGTCAAAGTCAAAGTAAAATTTGTAATAGTTTAAAGTTAAATTCTAAAATTTTTAAAATAAATTTGATGTGTATATGCATCAAGTGTACATATGATATCCCATCAACTTTCTTTCAGAATTCAGGATTATCTTTTTAGCAATAATTAAAGTTTACAAATGCTAAGATTAAAAAAACTGATACAAATTAAGAAAAATATACAAAAATACTAGTGGAAAGGGAAAAGAGAAAAAGTAAGAGAAAAGACATAAAAATGATATACCCTTTCTCCAGACAAATATAAATAATTTGAATAATTTACACTTTCTCTAGTATTTCAGGTTTTTTTTAAATCTCTTTTTCCCATAACTTTTCCCTGACCAATAATAAAATTACAAAAATTCGTTATTAAACCCTAATCAATAAAGATCTACTGAGCTGCCAAAGATATGAACATCTTAATCAAAAACTTCCATTTTTTAAAATCCAAACATATCGCTTTCTTTAAGAAATAAAGCAAAATAAATCTCTTCCCATTTATAAACAGATCTTTAAAGCCTTGTTATTCAGTTCTAGTCAAAAAAAATCTCATTAACAGCTAACAGAAACGTGTGTGTGTGTGTGTGTGTGTGTGTGTGTGTGTGTGTGTGTATGAGAATATATAAACCCTGATTAAACAGATTCATTTTGTAAAACTTTGGTTTTCTTTTTAAGGGCTTAATCTTTCATGCAATCAAGTAATGTTTGTCTCC
>JANHFK010004677.1:77461-87874 GCA_036250565.1 Sibynophis collaris
ACCTTAGAAAGGATGGAAGGCTGAGTCAACCTTGAGCCTGGTGAGATTCGAACCTGCAGTAATTGCAGGCATCTGGTTTTTAATAACAGGGTGCTTTAGTCCACTGTACTACCAAGGCTCTTCTTGTTTCTAATATTATGAAAGTATAGTGTTCCACTTTTCAGGTATGCTGAAAATGATCTTTGGATTTATTTGTTGCAGGACCAATGCAAGAGACTATATATGATTTCTGGAGAATGGTCTGGCATGAAAACACAGCAAGTATAGTCATGGTGACAAATCTCGTGGAAGTTGGAAGGGTAAGAGTATTTTAGAAAATATATGTGTGTGTTATCTATATATTCTATTTGCAAACAACAATAAGCAACATGATCACCACAAAGAGGTTTATTTCATCATGTAGTCTGTTTTTAAAAGTCTTCCCAATTATTATATATTAACTTACTTCAAAAGTATAGAAACTCTGTACTTCCAAATATTGTTGAATGACTATTCCCCAAGTTCACTACCATTGGTCATGAAAGTGTATAGCAAAATCTCAGGGATACAAATTCCATATCTATGACTAACATATTGTCATGGAAGGCAAAAGAAGAAGAAGAAGAAGCATAACCCTAAGGAGAAAGATCACACTCTTTTTTGAGACAACAATTGTTAGATTTCAACTTGCAGAAGAAAAGGAGTAGAGAACAATAGAAAACAAGAATTTAACAGTGGGAATCCTTGTGGAGTTGCTCTTAGGTCTTTCAGTCACTGCTGTCTTCAGGAACAGAGGAGAAATATATCCAACTGGTTTGGGTTAACATACAATAATTGTCAGGAAGATGTTTATGGAGATTCTTAGTATCTAGGTCATGGTTGTCCCAAAAGTGCTTTTTCAAGAGGCAACTGGCCTTTCTTGTTTATCTTTTAAGACATTTTGCTTCTCATCCAAAAAGCTTCTTCAACTCTGACTGGATGTGGGGAATGGAAGGATTTATATTTCTTGCAGACAGCTGGTCATTTGCAGTCTTTTATAGAACCATTGAGGCCAGTTTGAGGTTTATTTGTATCCACAGGGTCACCTGAGTAGTGCAAATGGTGTGGAGCCTTCTTGGAACTGCTGAAAAGACTGTGTTGTACACTGGACATAGATGATATCGTATCCCTTCCACTCTGTTGAGAGAGGGCTGTTCAATTTTGACATAGATGGCCTTTGACCCCTCTTTCAAACCGGTGATACACTCTGTCCAAAATGTGGACTTTGCTGTCTTCAAAAGAAGACTTTGTCTTTTAAATGCAGATGGATTGCTGAATCTAGTCCTGATGTGTTTGTTCTCCTATGTTGATCCATGTGTTTATGAAGTGGTTGTTTTGTTTCCCAATGTAAAGATCTGCACATGTCTCACTGCATTGTACTTCATATATCATGTTGCTCCATTTGTATCTAGGTGCTTTATCTTTGGAGTAGACAAGCTTCTACACCTTAGTGTGTTGGCTGAAGATCCTCCTGAGTTACTGGGAGAGTTCAGTTATAAATATTAGAAAAGGATGTATTTACGCTGGTGGAAATTAATGAGATTAGACCCATTATCTCCAATTTTTCATGGGATGTTGTGTTTCCTGAGTAGGTGTTTTTTTTACCTGTTGACCTGTCCTGATTAGTTTATATCTAGACAAACATACTCCTGGCTGTTTCTAATCAGTTTTACCCTTCCCTTCCTGTCTATTCCAAATTAAGTAAGAAGCAAAGATTTCTTTTTAGCTATAAAGGAACTTCAGGGGTAGAAAGGCAATCTTTTCATTTATAAAAGGAGCTCCAGGGGTAGGGAGAAAACCCAATTTCAGATACCGATTATATAAGACTGGAGGTCACAAAGTGGAATTCTCAGCAGTGTGCAGAAATAAATCAAATAATAATTTTTCCTTATTATTTCAGCCAATATACTACATTTTTGTGATACGATTACTCAGGATTTGACACTTGACGCCATAAATATGTTCAAACAAACACAGTGGCACAGTTAAAAGATCAGATAATTTTCAGGAAGATGGCATTCTCATCCAGGGGCAAAATATTTGTGATACGTTATTTAATCCCTTAATTCTTTATTTTCGTGAAGAACATTGGATGGATTTGGGTGTTTATTATATGTCATTCTTCTGAAACTTACTAGCTACATTGAGCAAAGTATACACTATATATATATGGTAGTAGGCAGAGTGAATTAATCCACTTTCCCCCCCTTATACTTGTGTTTTTTTAAGAAAAGAAAACCTAACTCTCAACTCAAAATCCTAGTGAATCTTGATTTCATTAATAATTATTAATTACAATTATTAAATGATATTCTGCCTTTTTAGAGAATGTGGCTGATCATTCAGCTTACATTACATTATTAAATGAAGTATCGGTAAGTAAGATTTATGTTTGCTACTGCAATTCCTAGAAAAAAAAGGGTAATACTTAATTGAGTTTTTAAACAAACACTCATTTCCAAAAGGGCCTATTTTCCAATGATATATTTTAATCTTAGATATTTGGTGGACTACAGAAAAATTTACCTAAGATTGTTTCAACATGTAGAAAAAGAAGAAAATCCACTTCAAATAAAGAAAAAATTCCCTCATGGGTTCAAAAACACTGTTTAAAAAATAAATAATTAATGGAAACCATCTTGCTCTTTCTGTCTAATAATTAATGTGTGTGATATAACTTCTATATGTAATGACCAAGTTGCTTTGCATTATTTTGTGAAGCTGTTTAGCTTCTTTAGCTATTGAAATAATAAGAGAGGCAATGTTAGAAGTATGTTAGTTTATGTTTGTCTTATTTTCAAAAGACAAATTAAAAAATCACTTATTTTAAATGATTAATTAGGCATGGGTCACTAAAACACTTGTGATACATGTTTTTAATATCTTGGAATCAGAGTAGTTTATAATTTCCTCTGAAGAATAGATGCATGGACTTTAGCGGGATCAATTAATTGTTCAATAACATAAGTATTCATGTCATTTCACTCTTCCTTTATTGTAAATTCAGGTTACATTCTGGGTTTAGAAGTGGATATTTCTCATGGCTTACTGTGAGTTTAAATCCTATTGTTTAGACATGTAACAGCCTGAACTACTCACAAATCAAGGTAAAAGACCATATTTTATACAAAGCAATAAGATTTGTGAGTATAATTAAGGACTGTTACTAAAGCATAAAGATGCAGATAACTTGAAGTGGCAAAAATAGTCTAATTCCCAGTAAATCAATAGATTAACTTTCCCTCTTAATATACAAAATTAAAACAAATGTATTGCTGTAAAACAGTCCATACTTATTGCATCTTTCTAATAAGCACATTCCAAAAATGGAATATATTTAATTATTACATTTGTAATACAGCCAGAATCTGCAAGGACTTCCTACAATTAACAGCAATAAAACATCCACCATCGATATAATGTTTAAATGCCCAGAGTAAGAAAACTGTAAGTCATAGCAATTAAAACAAGACAGTATCACCCCAAACTGTCCCAAAGCAGTTTCCAGAAGAGCATCATTTGTACCAACTTTCAGAAAACTGTTCTTTTAAAAAAAAAGTTGTTAAAATTACAGAAGAAAAGCTAGCCTAATTTCTGGAAGGAGTCCATAAAAAGAGTGCTACAGTTTGAAAAGCTCTATCACATTAACTTAACGGGTCTAGTGGTTTAGACACCAGGAGGCTAGAAATAACGAGGCTCTGAATTCTAGTCCCATCTTAGGTATGAAAGGTAGGCTGTGTAACTGGACTAGTCATTCTCTCACAGTCCAACTCCAATGGTTTTTGGGGGTTTTTTTGCTATGGGGCAAGGAAGAGGAGAAAGGAGTATTAAGTATCCTCACCTCAATGGTGGGATTCAATTTTTTTTACTACCGGTTCTGTGGGTGTGGCTTGGTGAGCATGGCTTGGTGGGCATGTCAGGGAAGGATACTGTAAAATCTCCATTCCCTCCCCACTCCAGGGGAAGGATACTTCAAAATTCCCATTTCCTCCCAATCAGCTGGGACTCAGGAGGCAGAGAATAGATGGGGATGGGGCCAGTCAGAAGTGGTATTTACCGGTTCCTCGAACTACTCAAAATTTCCACTACCTGTTCTCCAGAACTGATCAGAACCTGCTGAATACCACCTCTGGCTCACTACCTTGAGTTACTTACATAGAAATAATAAAGGCAGGATAACAAATTTCAATAATTAAAGAAACTACAAGAAGCTTCTCAGGCAAGTCAACATTGGTTGAAGATAACAAAAAAAGAACAGAAGCTATTACATGGTATGAATTAAATATTACTTTGTCCCTTAATCCCATTTTTCTTTTTTGGAAATGTCTAGATTTTGAGAATAAAATCCATTTATTCTAGATTAGATCTTGTTTTTATCCAAATACCTTGGCACCAAGCCATATTGAGAGATATTTGAATAAAAAGTCTAAGTAAAGAAATCGGTTTAGTAGAACTCAATATATCACCAAAAATACTGTAGAATTTATATTTTTACCAAAATAATCTGATTTCATTTCATTATAATGCTTATTCAGGACTCATCATTCCACAATGAAACTAACACTAATATAGTTTCAAATAATATTTTAAACAATTATAAAAGAATTTATTGGTCCAACGTAAATGCCTGTCTTTCAAAATCACACAAAATTACTTGAGACATCAAGATATCTTCATCTGATATTGTAACATCAACTTTACAAAACATCGTAATACCTTGAAAAATGAACACAAGAAGTAATCTAGTTTTCCTCAATTTAATGCCCTGGAGGTATGTTAAGACTGTAACTCCCCAAATTTTCTGGTTAGTTAGGTGGAAATCCTAGGAATGTTTGTTCCAATAAATATGGTGAGCACCAGACTCAGTGAGACTCATTGTATGGTATGAAACTTTAAGTTTGCAACAGGATTTTCTCCTGTTTAACCAACACTCCAACATATTAGAATCAATTGAAAGTAACACTTTTTTAAAATTAAGTAAGATCATGTAGCTATTTAGAAATAGTTTGACAGGTTGGGTTTTTTTTCAAATGATTCAAAAACAAGTGTGAATCAGAATTACAGCAAAACAGAGGATTAATACTTTCCGATGTGGAATCCTGATTCAGATTGGATAATTTACCCTTGCTTTTGAATAACAAAAAAAGAACAGAAGCTATTACATGCTATGAATTAAATATTACTTTGTCCCTTAATCCCATTTTTCTCTTTTGGAAATGTCAAGATTTTGAAAATAGAATCCATTTATTCTAGATTAGATCTGTCATATTTTGTTTTTTTTCAAAGATTGGTGCAGCTGAATTTCAGCATAACGTGTAACTCTAGAATGCTAACAAGGGTTCATGTTAGTATAGTATAGTGTAATGTAGTGTGGTATCGTACAGTACAATACAGTATAAAATAGAATAGTAATATTCTTATTTAGTTAGGATGGAGTATGACTAGCCTCATCCAAAATGTGGTTTCCACACGTCATCCTTAGTGATGGAAATCAGCATCTGCGTCAGATGAGGAGAGGACATCTTTCTCCTTCTGTCCTGGCCACTTTTTACAGAGGCAGGATTGGGAGCGTTTTAACAAACTACATCACTGTTTGGTTTGGTGGCAGCAGTGCCTCCATACAGAGAGTGGTAAGGACAGCCAAGAAGATTATAGGAAGCTTGCTTCCCTTTATTCAAGATACTGTTTATAAGCACTATGTGCTTAGAGCTCAAAGCATTATTAGAGACCCCACACACCCACTTTACAGTCAGTTTCTGTTGCTCCCCTCTGGGAGGAGGTTTCAAAGTATTTCTGCTTTGGCTGCCAGATTCTGTAACAGCTTTGTTTCCTATGCCATTCATCTGGTAAACTCACAAGATTCATTTTTCTCATCATGTGCATGTATACATCCCAACTAGACTGTGTTGTTTCTCTGTGTCATATAATATAAGTGGGTATATACATAATTTTGTATTTATTTATTTGTTTATTTTGTCATGTTTATGTAGTGTATATTGGAGGTGGTGACCCTTTGAGAGATGTATACAATGAAATTTCATTTTAATGTATGCCAATTCGTGTACATTCAAAGTGACAAAGTTACTCTATTCTAGCCTGTAAGTCACATGTTACAAATGTTTTCTATTACACAAAAAGAGTTGGCTAGAACATCCTTCTAGATTGAGGAGTCCTGTTTGAGATATTGGGCCTCCAAATAGCAAAAGTACAAACAAACCAATAAAAACCCTCTAAGCAATTAGAGAGACAGTTTGGTCTAACACAGGGGTGTCAAACTCACGTCGTCACGGTGGCGTCATGTAACATATCGGGATTTTTTCCCCTTCGCTAAACCAGATGTGGCGTGGCCAGCGCGTGATACATCCAGCTTGCAGGCTAGGAGTTTGACAACCCTGGTCTAGTGGTTATTTTCTTGCAGACATTTCTCTAGCGCTGATGATGTTTCCTAGATACGGTAATGAAACGTGTTGAAGAAAACAGGCAAGCTCAAAGAGCACCAAGGCCCCCCTAATAAAATGTTATTATCTCTGCTAACCCTTAGAGGACTTTTGCTGATATCAGGACTGAAAAGATGAGGTTTAAGGATTTTTTTTATAGTTAAGAATTTGGATATGGGGAAAAAGTTCATTGTTGTATTTTAATGAAAGGTGATAAGTTATTAAAATTGTTTATATTTCTGATAAGAGAAATCATTTCTTTATACATTTCTTCTCTTTTTATTTACTATCTTAATTTTTTTCTTTTTTAATTATCTGCACTTTATTGTTTTCTTTGTTTTCTTGCATTACACTTGTAATTTTTAGTAAATTTACTATAAAAAAGGAAAGTGATCTCCATGTATTTATTTCCCAGGGTTTTTTTAAGCAATTGCTATTAACAATTGAATTAATGCACAATCTGTGTTTCTCCTTCTATTACTGCCTAGGAACATAAGGCTGTGCTATTGCTCAGCATCTCAACCTAGTAATTTTGTTGGATTTGGGGAAGATTATGTAGCAATTCCGTATTTTGAGAATAGGCCAGGTTCCTGCAAAGCCAAACTCATTGCTCTTCTTGATTTTGAAGGGTTCTTCTCTCCCCCCCACCCCCAAATTGGGGCTCCTCCTAACGCTCCAGTTGTTATAACTGCTCCAGTTGTTATTTGACTTTTAGATTTGTTAGGAGACCACCTATCCTATTTGAATCCAAAAGCAAAAGAGCAAAATCATATTATTTTTCCAGGGGAAAAAAATAATACCTATTTAACATATTTTCCACATAACTTTTTTTTTGATAATCATTCATGAATTATTCATTTAGGGGTGGATGTGTGTTTGTTTACCCAGCCTGGGTAGTCATTAACTCAGCTACAGCTTTTGCCCTGGAGCTCTCTGCATCAGTGTGGTTTTTAATTGCACGCAGAAGAGCCACCAAGAGGTTTTCCCTTATGCAGGCACCTGCTAGAGATGATTCAGCAGCGTCCTTCGCCTCTAGCAGAGGCCAGATACATCTGCCAATACCTGTCATTATCTGAGCCAGACTTGTCAAAAACCCAGCATCCTTTAAGCTCTCCCGGGTGCCAGCAAGGGACCCTTGTCGGTTATCCTGGCTCTTGTAGGGCTGCCCTGCACCTGGTATTTCAATTGCAGCAAAATGTGTTTTGATTGTTTTCTTCCTTTAATGAACCTACCTAAGGGAGGTTTAGCTCTTTATCTGGTAGCATGTTATTAAGTTGCTCACATTCATCCTTCTGGTGCAGGGAGACGGAAAAAGAAAGCAAGTGAACCAAGCCCCCTACTCTGCCACCCCCGTTTCTTGCATTCTTCTGCTATTATACGGATCCATCTGCTTCAGGTCCTGTGACAGAAATCAGCCAAGCACCCCTAGGAATATTTTGCTCTAGTAATTTACACTAATGATTTCTAAACATATTTAGCCAGTTTTATGACGACCTCATTAGAATGTGACTGAGTTCTAAAAATGCAAACAGTGCATTGTAATTTAAGGTAGCTGTGAGTTGCCATGAAAAATTATTTAAAGATGATGTATGTTAGAGTTGACTTACAGAAACCTCATGCTGTTTTGGAACATGTGGGTCTTAAAAGAAAGATTAATGAGCAGGTCTCTAAAGGAAAAGCTATCTGAAGCAGGGGTCGGGTCTATATTGTGAATCACTACCCAATCAAATGAAAGAACTCTTAACAATATATAGCAAAAAAAACTCTACTACACCAGAAGATCAGATTCCAGTCTGACTTCCAGAGGATTTAGTTTGGCTTGATTTATCGGTCTGAGCACCTCAAACCTGAGCTCTACCTGATGACAGATTGCTCCACATCTCACTCATCCTTAATTCAGTAGGAGTAGCATCTAAACTTGGCACTGGTTCTTACCCAGTCTTAGAATGGATAAGCAATTTTGTCCTGTTATTTACCCACTTGCTTCTACAGGAATGATTTCAGAAACATTATTCATTGACTGTGCAAGCATAAATTAATTTGGCCTACCTGCATATTATTAGTTGAGGGCAAAAAAAAAATTAATTCTATGTAGAGCCATCATAATTACATCATTATATGTATACACATGCACTTACAGACGTGTATGCAGTGAAATATATGCTCAGGTTTTGTTTTTGGGGGGCTGGGGGCTGTACTGATTAAGCTATCAGTCTAGAACTGAGAAAATACAGGTTTAAGTTTAAGCCAAGCCATGTAAAGTCCTTAGTGAGTCATACTTTCTTAGTTCAGGGTACTTTGCAAAGTCATTGTTGTGAAGAAAAATTGGAGGAGGCAATGCTTTGTAAACTAGGTTTACAAAGGGAATGCTATATCAAAGCACTTTTGAAGGAAAAGGCAGGTTACAAATCTAACAAATATGTATAAATTTCATGTCAGTTACAAAACAAATTTCATGTGTGATATAGCATTCCCTTTGGCAAGAAGCAAGCTGGTTTTGGATTCCCATAATGTCTATTGATACAGGCTAAATGTTTACATGTTTTATTAAATTATTGTTAGATTTTTTACAAAGCTAAACACAAAAATATGAAAAACTAGAATAGATAAAGACAAAAAAGTTGAAAATAATAGAAAGCAAAAGAAACAAAAAAAACCCTTAAGGAAGCAACTTCTGATCTTCTTTACAGCAGTTATAGAATACGGTAATTGAAACAGTTTCTTCTCTTCCTCATATTCAACCCATAGTAATCAGTAAATTGTGATGTCTCCAATGTTTTATAAAAATAGTTCCAATAGAAACAACTTTCTGAGCAGAAGTTTCCTAGTTACCAAACTATGTATCACCATCAGTGTTATAAGGGACTATAGATTGCTCTTATTTATTATATACTAGTGGCTTGCACTGTCAGTGTTGGTAGGAGTGTTCTTGATGGTTCCATGATTAGACTGTTGTTTACTATTAGCTTGTTTGTATGCATTGGTAGTTCCTTCATTGGGGTATTGTCAGTAGTGGGTTCAAACTGGTTCTGTTCGGTTCTTAGAACTGATAGTAAATATGGCGGGAGGTCTGCCCACCCACCTGGACATCATCACGGACACTGCACATGTGCAGAAGCAACCACGTGCGAGCAAAGCAAGCGTGCACACATATACACTCCCATTGTGAATCAGTAACAAAGGTATCCACCCCTGGTATAAAGGTATTTCTAATTGTTATTGGAAAAATTAAAAAAGGGATATTTTACCATGCATGACAGACTTGTTGAAAAGTGGAGGGGGGGAGGGGGGATGGACACAAATACCTATGATAATGCGGAGAGTTTTAAAGATTAACATTCAGATGAAACCAGCATTTTACTTTCTAGGACTTAGAGATAGTCAATTAGAAAAGGTTCATGAATGATTAATCTATATGCTAAGGGAAGCGAGATTATTATATATATAAATCAGTAGTGAAGTTCTGTCTGGCTCGTGCATGCGGTAGTGGTGGCAACACGTTGTTCGGCGAACCGGTAGCAGCAGCAGCACGAGGCTCTGTCCACCTGGCCAGATGTCGTTACTTCCTGGTTTTTAACCACTGTGCATGCGCATACACAGAGGGTCAAAAATTGGGCGAGACTTCCGAACCAGTAGGGAAGGTAAGTAGATTTCACCCCGATATAAAAATGGAAGAATGCAGAAATATTTACCATGGAAGAATTTATTGTGAAGATTTCAGAACTTACTAAACTGACCTAGATAAGGATAAGAGAAAGAACAATAGCAACTTTTATCATAGCACACAAACCAACTAAAGCCCTCCAAAAAATTCTAAGTAAATCAAAACCAAGCAGCTCTGGAAAGAAAAACAAGAGTCATCTATAGCATATAATGTAAGAATTGTAAGAGCCGAGGTGGCGCAGCGGTCTAAAGCACCCTGCTATTAACACCAGATGCCTGCAATTATTGCAGGCTC
>JANHFK010004678.1:30612-43854 GCA_036250565.1 Sibynophis collaris
GGCATATATACATAGGATTAAATAGTATATTTTGGATGTTCAGTAGTAGTAAATAAATAGACAGGGAAATTGTATCTGATAAAGGCCTTTGGGGCGAGGAGAGGACAGGCACTCTAACCCTAACCCTAACCCTTGACGTGAGTGACGTCAAGTTGGCCACGTCCACCCAATCACATGATCACCCAGCTACAATCACCCAGTCACACGATCACCAAGCCAGACCAGTCACATGACCACCAAGTGACAACTTATTTATGATAAATTATTTCAGTTTTGTGTAATACTTTTTTAACTCAGTCAAATTATTCCATCTGTATTTTTTTGTTTTTGTCATTCCTTTTGGACTAGTATATGCTGTTTATTTGTAGATACTAAAGCCAGTGAGGTAGTCCTGGCCATTCTGAAAAAGGAATATTGAAAGATTTTATATTTGTCTTATTAACAATTAAGTATTTTAATTTATATCAATTATTATCCACTGATCAAATTTCTCTGTACATTTTCTTCATGGTTATGAATTATCTAATATCAAGATAAGAGGCAATAAATCAACCTTTATTATGGTCAAAAACGAACACAAGGAGGGTGAAGTACAGTAGAAAAGAATGTAAAACATATAAAATACAAAAATAAAAATTACATAAAAAGCTAAAAATATCTACAAAAACTAAAAATATGAAATAACAAAAGCAAATAATGTTGATAAAACAACAAACTAAATCTATCATGCCACAAAACGTTCTATAATAATAGTGTAGATGCTCATTAAAACTAGTTTGTGGCACACTTCTGACAAACTTTAAGTGCTGCTGCACAAAACCTAGCAATACTATATGTTGTAACAGGGTTGGTATTTGAGAGCAGCAGGAAGGTGTAAAATTGTCCTGTACAGCCTTGGTTCTTATTCAATAATAAAAATGAGACTTATGAATGCCTCTATAGTATAGCTACTAGAGAAGTACATGTTATGTTGTTGCTGTGTGTCTAGGGTCACAGGGACATTGTCACTTTCGGTAGGAGCTCTTCCTGCATCAGCCTTCAAGGATAGCTGAGGGGAAAATGTGACCTCATGCCAAAATAAAGGCCCTTAGATGATTAGGAACATCGATTTGTTAAGTATTCCATAGGGGAAGCAAATCCCTGTTGGGTTCACTGGAGAGAAATCTGGGGACCAGGCTGGGTCCAATTGGTGTTCTGTGTCTGTGACACACTGTTTAATGAGTGCTTTGACCTCATCATATTCCATTTTAAGTAGAAAATCTGGAGACAATCACCAAGAATATTTTAGTTGTTCATCTCTGTGATTGTCACTGGTGCCTATGTTGTTCTATATTTTGCTAGGACAGGGATGACGAACCTATGGCACACGTGCCACAGGTGGCACGTGGAGCCATATGGGTGGCCACGTGAGCAGTGGCCCAGCTCAGTTGATTTTTGGGCCTTTCTGGGCTCCTGGAAGTTGGAAAGCAGGCATTTTCTGGCCTCCGGAAGGCCTCCGGGGTAATTGGGAAGGTCGTTTTTGCCCTCCACAGACACCTAGAAAGGCTCTGCAGCCTGTGGAGGGCAAAAAACCAGAACTTCTGGTCCCACTAGAAGTCAGAAAACTGATGGTTTCTGGCCTCCGGAGGGCCTCCTTATGGGTGTGGGCACGCACACAACCCCCCTCCCCCCCATTTGGCACACAAAGTGTAAAGGTTAGTCATCACTGTGCTAGGGCTTCTACTATCAAGAGCAGTATCCATATAGCGTTGCAGAATATATGCCTCCCAGCTCCCTTGTGTAACAGTCCACAGTGGCCAGGCGTTACTTGATGTGAATGAGAATGAAACTAAGTCATTTGATCAAACTGCCTGAATGAGTCATGTCCTGCTACTTTTTCATAGCTTTATTTTTCTTGCATAGTAGTATCCCTTCTGCTGGAGGAGATCCTGTGCAGCTGCCGGTGTAGCATTGGATACATAAGTCTGATAAATGGGAAGAGCTTTTTTTGCATTGTTGAACCATAGCTTGGAATGGTGCTATTATTGCTGTAGAGCTGCACAGTTCCAGTCAGTTAAATGCTGCTGGAGCTCTTGGGTGTTATAATTGTCTAAGAGTACATCAAGAGATTCAGAGATGTCAGGGCAGATTGGGGGTTCTGTAGTTGATCCGAAGCAAAAAACCTGGTTTAACTGTAGGGTCCAGTATGTTTTTCCTGCTGGTATTGGTAAGGGTTCATAGCAATACTTAGTGTGTGTTTCTTAGGTGAAGACATTTAAATTAATCAAGATTGGGAGATGATCACTATCAAATTTAGGCATAACTTCTAGGACTGTGATGGTGAACCTATGGCACGCGTGCCACAGGTGGCACACAGAGGCATATAGGTGAGCACATGAGCGTTGCTCCAGCTCACCTGCAGCACGCATGCGCGTAGCAGCCAACTAATTTTCGGGCCTTCTGGGCCCACCGGACATCGGGAAACAGGCTGTTTCCAGCCTCCGGTGGTTGGAAAGGCAGTTTTTGCCCTCCCTGGACCTCTAGAAAGGCTCTGGAGCCTGGGGAGAGTGAAAAACGGGCCTATCAGGCCCACTGGAAGTTGGCAAACAGGCTGTTTCCGGCCTCTGGAGGGCCTTCGGGGCGGTGGGGAAGGCCATTTTCACTTCCCCAGACTCTTAGAAAGCTTCTGGTGTCAGCTCTGGAAGCCATATTAAACCGAAAGTTCCTTTTGCTGCCACATGCACAATTATATTTTTCTTTAGGGGTTTTATTCATATGGGAAATTGTGGGGAGTGTAAAATGGAACTTTGAAGAATGATTGTTGTGGAGTCTGTTTCTATGGAGGGGGGTTTCTGGAACGCTGACTTTTGGAGCCTGGGGAGGGTGAAAAACGGGCCTATCAGGCCCACCTTCCCATCGCATGCCAAAAGTGGGGGGAGCGGGGGGGAGATCATGTACACATGCGCGGGGGGCAGGGCACATTGAATTATGGGTGTGGACATGCACAAACATACCCCCCCCGTGCTCCCCCCGCTTTTGGCACATGTGGGCAAAAAGGATAGTCATTCTTAATGCGCCATTAACCTGCAAACTTTAATTTTAGATACTTTAAGCAATGGGTGGGGAGGAATTCATTGTCCTCAGAGTTGGGAGGGGGGCATTTGTGTTTTGCTGATTCATTTTCTGTTTATTCCTTACATTTAGTACATTTATTTTTAAATGGTCCTATATAGATTGTACTTGTCTTTTTATAGCAAACCAAAGAACAATCAACATACAACAGTGACAGAAAAATGTACAATCAATATTATGCATAGAGAAAAATAAAAGGCGAAAGATTTATACGATCTGAAGAGAAACCAGAGTAATGATATAAATATGTTATTGATTGTATATTATTCCAGTAATGAATACCAAAATAGACAATTCATACTTTAAACATGATGCCTGGTTGGATCTTTCCAACTGAGTAAAATGAACTATAATAGAATGAAACAAATCTTAAAGGTGAATTTTTGTATTTAGCGCACTATTTTTTTACTAAATAATATTAAGCCTGAGCTGATTTGGGTGAGCAGAATATGGTCACAGACTAACTTCATTTTAGCGAACTCTTAAAGCTTCTGTTTTAATTACTTTTTATTTGGTTTAAAAATAGTTTACTAGTGATTTTCTTTCAATTAATAATTTTAATACCCTGTATTAGGATTAATAATATTAGAAATTTACTAAGCCTTATTCCCTCAAAGTATATTGAACTGGTTTTATACATGATAACAAATGCGAGGATTTTCTGCATTTCTAAATGAAAATTATGAGCAATTTCTTCTGTAGAAGAGTACAATTATGGGCTTGATGTCAAAACCTACTTCTCATTTGAAAAATAATTCTAATATAGAATGTAATTCAACATTGAAATTATTTTTGGATTATAGTTTTATAAATGGGTTTATATCAAATCTGGGTTTCTCTTAACATAAGATTATAATAGCCAATATTTTTGTGATCTGATAAAATTGCCATATTTCTTAGATTAGTCAGAAATGTTTGCAATTTGAGTTATACTTTATGGGTAATGGTTGTTATGATTACTGTGCTACGTAATAACCTAATTTTAATATTGATTTATTTTATAATGATTTAAAATTTTAAATTGATGTAATATAATATCAGCTATTATATAGTATGTAATATATAATATATATGTAATTATTATAATATGTATGTAATCCACACTTAAAATCTAATAAGTGCTCAAATATGCAAATTTATATTACATTAATTTTGAAATATTTTAACTAATTTTATAATCATTGTAATTTTCTTTTCTATTTTCACTTTTCCCTCTTATTCTGCCCTTTCTGTAAAATTGCTTCTACTTGTAAAATTAATACACTAAAAAAAAACAGGAAAAAAAACAGAAAGGCTCCGTCTGTATGAGTAAAACCAACTCCTTTCACCACTTTTGAAATCAAACTGGAAGTAAGACAAAAGCAAGAAACATTCTTCCTTTTTTGGCTATCATCTGCCAACAGAGGAAAATTTGAAATGCTCTGTTGTAATGCTAGTAGAATATGAATGTGCAGCTTCCAATGTTTCCTCATATTGTAGTGTTTTACAACTGTCATTGCTTCCTTCATGTCAGCCAGGGGCATATTATTTACTTTTAAAATTTGTACTGTCTAGAAAGAGAATACGGATAGGGATAGGAACATTTTTGGGAATAAATTAACTTCTTAGAAAAGGTATTCAGAAAGAATTTGGTTCAGTTCTTTATATCTTGATGAAATTCCTGGCTGTGAGGGCCTTCTTGGTTTTTTTCCCAAGTACTGAATAATAATTACTTTAAAACACACAAAATACAAAAAATGACACTTCACTACTGTCTAGCATGGAAGAAGGGAAGTACATGTTACGGTGACTCATATTTTTAAAATGCATATCCAACTTTTACACAGCTTTTTCAAAGGATTTGGAGTTTTGTAACTTTATTAGTCTCATCCAGTGGTGGGATTCAACCAGGGGTAAAATCTTAATTTTTTTGCTACCGGTTCTGTGGGCATGGCTTGGTGGGTGTGGCCCATGTGGTCATGTCATTGGGTGGGTGCGGCCAATTTAGCAGTCCATTTTGCCGGGGAGCAGAGGGTTGGACTAGATGACCTCTGAGGTCCCTTCCAGCCTTTCTTTCTTTCTTTCTTTCTTTCTTTCTTTCTTTCTTTCTTTCTTTCTTTCTTTCTTTCTTTCTTTCTTTCTTTCTCTTTCTCCCTTCCCTTCCCTCCCTGCTCCCTCCCTCTTCCTTTCTTTCAAGTGAACCAGAAGACGAAAAAAGAGGCTTTTTTTAAAAGAAAAAAAAACAGGAAGTGATCATGTCGGGGCGGGTGGGCAGAGCCTCATGCTGTTATTGCTACCGGTTCTCTGAACCAGCTGCTGCTGCTGCTACCTACTCTATAGAACTGGTCCGAACCAGGAGGATTTCACCCCTGGATTCAATCCACTTAACAACTGATGTGAGATCACGCGCATGTGTGTGTGTGCATGGCTTTCGCGCACACATGCACTGCTTCCGCACATGTGTGCATGCACTGCTTCTGCGCATGCACGCATGGCTTCCGAGCATGCACCCATGGCTTCCCACATGGGCGCGTGGCTTATGCGAATGCACGCACGGCTTCCACACAAGTGCAGCTTCCGCTACGCAGCAAGGGTTGACTGAGCAGCCTTTCAGGGCCTCCTCTACTTCATTTCTGTTCTCCAGGGCAGCGACTGCTTCTCTCCGCTATTGCTCTTGCTGGGAGAGAGAGCATCTCTTGTGCAATTTAGGAGCCATGAGCTGCCGCTTTCTTCCAAGTCCCATCCAGAAAGTACGCAGCACAGAGAAGCAGCAGCCATGTTGAATGCTGTTTCTCTGTACGGTGAGTGACAGCTCACACGTGCTAAATTGCACAAGAGATGCTCTCTCTTCCAGCAAGAGAAGCAGCTGCTGACCTAGAGACCACATAGAGCATCTCCGTGAGTGAATGGCCTTGGCAAAGAGATGGCTGCAAGATCTCCACTGCAATGCTTTAGGTAAGAAGAAACTGGACATAGTTTAAGGTCAGAGGGTGAGCGGGCGGCAGCTCCAGAGCAAGACTAGAGCTGGGGAATGCCATGTCCCTGGGCCCCGACCCAAGGCGAAGGGTGAGCGGGTGGCATGCATACCTTTGGTGAGCAGAGTGGGTGAGCAGGCAAGGTGCTGGACCACGTGGTGAAGGAAAGATGATATATAGAGCAGGGCGGGGTGGGGTGAGTGGGGCTAGCTGAACTGCCCAAAATCATAATAACCGGTTTGCCCAAACTGGTCTGAACCGGCTGAATCCCACCCCTGGTCTCATCTTAAAGCAAGGCAGACGAGAGGTGGGATTGGAGGTTATAATCTTTTTTAAATTGTTTTTTGGCCTTCAGAATTGCAAGGCATGTGGTGATGACACCAGAAGAAGGAGAAAAAACTTTTAGCTCTTTGGGAGAGGCTGTTTTTATTCAAAATAAGTTTAATACACCTATTTGTGACATATTTTATCAAAACATTTTTGTGTGATGAAAATTGAACAATTGGCCACTGAATTTCATGTGTGTGATCTTGTGAGAGAGCAGAAATATTGGTTATATACAGCACAATTATTGTGGGTTTCTTCACTTTTGTAGTAAAGCATGTACTGAACATATTCTGTGATTTTTAATCCATTCTAAGCAAGAAGGCAACCATTTGTCTATTTACAAATTAGTAATATAATATAAATAGGCTTTTTTTGGCATAGCAGCACACTGCTGCTTTATGCTTAATTTGTGGTCTACTAGGATGCCCAGGTCCTTCTCATAGGTACTGGTAGCCCTCAACTTACAACAGTTTGTTTAGTGACCGTTATAAGTTACAATGGCACTGAAAAAGCGACTTATGACCATTTTTCATACTTATAATCATTGCCACATCTCCATGATTACGACTTGGCAACTGGCTCCTATTTATGATGGTTGCAATGTCCCAGGGTCATGTGATCATCTTTTGTGACCTTATGACAAGCAAAGTCAATGGGGAAGCCAGATTCACTTAACAACCATGCTACTAACTTAACAACTGCAGTGATTCACTTAGCAATTGATTCACTTAACAACTGTGGCAAGAACATAAAATGGGGCAAAACGCATTTAACAAATGTTTCATTTAACAACAATTTTGGGGTCAATTGTGGTCATACATTGACCTGTACTAGTGCCAAGTACTAGTCATACCTGTACTAGTGCCAAGCCAACTCCTATTTTGTATCTGTGCATTTGGTTTTTCCTGCTTAAATGCAGAACCTTACATTTCCACCACCACCACCACCAAACTGCTTTTTGTTGGATAGGCCCTAATATTCAAGTCTGCCAAGAGCCCTTTAAATCTTGCGCCCATCTTCTGGAGTGCCAGCAATCCCTTCCTCCCCCAGCTTTGTCTTCTACAAATTTGTTCAGCATCCCTGCTATACATTCATCTAAATCATTTATAAAAATGTTGAAGAGCATTTGGCTCAGGACACAACCATTAGGTACTTTTTAGACTAGATATACCCAGTTCTTGTAACCATTCGTCATATATTTTAGCCTCCAGGCCCATAATCATCTTTGTTGCTCTTCTTTGCACTCTTTTTAAAGCCTCAACACTTTTTTGTATTATAGTCACCAGAACTAGGTGTAGTATTCCAAGTGTGGTCTTACTAGTTCCAGTTCCTTAATGTATTTTACATTCTTTAAATTAAGATACCGTAATTATTTTATTAATGTAACCCACAGTAATTTTAATGTAACCATAACCTTAAGTTGAATTTAAAATAGTCAATACAAGTGTAAACAAATAGTATGCATTCTTCCATTTCTTTTCAGGAGTTCTTCCTCCATGAAGTATCTTCTTCCATTTATAATTTAAATTTTAGGCCTGCGTTGTAAAGATAATTGTCTCATTTCTTATATTTCCTCGCTTGGGTTTTTAAATAACTGGTTTTTAGTATAAATTGGGGTTTCAGGGTTTTTAAATGGGTTTTAATTGGTCTTAAATGGGAACAGTCTAAATTTAATTCTTTTAATATATTTTAACTTTTGTATTGTCTGTATTTTAACCGACTGTGAACCTCCCTGAGTCCCCCCCAAAGGAGAAGGGCGGTATAAAAGTCTAATAAAATAATAAAATAAATAATAATACTATTTACTTTTCACAGGAGATGTTTCCTAAGTACTTTCTTTTGCTATTTGGAGCTCTGCTGCTGCTGTTGACAACAGGTAAGCTGCATTTGCAATTACTATGCAATTCTGCCATATTGCCTCAGTTGTTAGAATAAGGAAAATGCTTAAGACCATTGAAATAAAGAAGCCCAATTCTTTAGGTTCTGCTGAAGGGCCAATATGTCCCATCACATTCTAAAAAGAAGCCACAATCCAAGACACTATTATTCAATCATTTGGATCTTAGTCAATACTAACAGATGCAGGAGAGAAGTATGAACAGAAGAACAGGAATATCCTAGAGAAAATTCATATATTCCATCAGAAGTGTTTTCCAGACTGCTTTGAAAGGCAGTCAAATGTGCTGTATCTCTTGATGAACTCAGAGAGCAATGGGCATCAACTACTGTATGTTGTAGATCACATATCTCCAAAACTACCGTATTCAAGCTTTTCCATGTGTACAGATAGTCCTTGCTTAATTATGGTAACTGGGACTGGAATTTCTATTACTAACCAATGCAATCATAAAGCATTATAAAACAGGAAGGTTACTAGAGGTGGCATTCAACTGGTTCTGACCGGTTCTAGTGAACCAGTAGTGGAAATTTTTAGTAGTTCGAAGAGCCAGCAAATACCATCTCTGGCTGGCCCTGCCCCCGATCGAGTCCCAGCTGATCTGCTTGGTCTTCTTTTGTTGCCCTGCACAGGAGAATGGAGCTAGAAAGCAGGTTAGTTGGGTGGGGAGAGAATGAAGATTTTACAATATCTTTCCCTTGGAGCGAGGTGGAAATGGAGATTTTACAGTATCCTTCCCCTGGAGTGGGGTGGGAATGGAGATTTTACAGTATCCTTCCCCTGGAGTGGGGAGGGAATGGAGATTTTACAGTATCCTTCCCCTGGAGTGGGGAGGGAATGGAGATTTTACAGTATCCTTCCCCTGCCATGCCCACCAAGCCAAGCCCACAGAACCGGTTATAAAAAATTTTGAATCCCGCCACTGAGTAAGACCCCCAAACCACCCACCATTAATATTTCTTCCCTTCATTCCATTTTAGGTTATATACTGCTCACACTTAGACGTGATTGTGTTTGTGTGCCTATGTGACTTCGAACCAGACATTCTCAGCCCTAGACTGGGAAATAGAATAACAATTGTCTACCAGCCTGCCCTAGATCAGCCAAGGAGGTTTATAGCCCACCATCTTTAAAGGAGAGACCTCCAACCTGCAGTGGATTGATTTGTGCTGATAATAATAGTAAAAAAATAATTGTAAAACTTGGCAAATATTTTTTATTACCGTGCTATCTGATCTAATTCATGTAGAAGCAACAACTATAACCTGACAGCTCATCCCTCTGCCAACAACATCTGGCCATCAACATGAGGCTCTGCAGCTGACAATCTATAGAAACAAATATTATTATTATTTTTCACCATAAATTTGTTTTTCATTGCGCAGGTGTTTTGCATTGAGTATTAGTGCCCTCTTCTGGGCACTGCCCAAAATGCCTATGAATCTTGGGGCTTTTTTCAACTGAATCGTAATATATTCGGCATTTGTTGTATCCTTGTTCTGACCCAGCTTCGGAGAAAGAATGTGTGAAGATGGGGGCATCGAGAAGGAGAAACCGCATCGTGGTTTTGAGACAATCACATGCTCATGAGTGGTTATGGAAACTATGTGCGGGTGGGGAGAGTAAATAGCTTCTGTTTCAGAGGGGAAATTATTGCTGTTTTATGTAACTCTCATAAACATTTTGCTTCTCAAACAGATGGCTTATTGGAATTTTGAGCAGAAGAAGGTAGCCCAGAGAAGATGTTGTTCAATTCCACATCCCAGCTAAAGAAGAACCTTAATGAACCTTGCCAACCTGCTCTTTAGACTTCTACACAATTCACTTTTCTGTCTCTGCTCTCTTCCATCACCTGTAGGAAAAGCAGGTGCTTTGCTGCATTTTCATGTAGGTTTTGCTTTAAAACATCTATGACCTTCTTGTTCAGGAATGTGATTTTTTTTAAAGTGGTTATTTATTACCCAGCTGCACAGTTTTGTAGATGCAAAAGAGGAAAATGGTTTTTCTCCCTCTGCACCATGAATTTCTTAACAGGTTAAAATATAATATTTTTATTAGGCAATTCTTTGATTCCTGGATGGATGGTCTTTTTGTTTTCTGTGCAGTTTTTTAGTATTTTAATTCTGTTTCAATGCATAATTTTTGATGGAATGACCGGGTTTCTAATGTATCATTTCCTGTGGTAGCTTATATTTCCGGCTATGGAATTGCTGCAGAAGAATGGAGCAATGGTTTTAGTTCTGCATACATTTCACACAGTCAAATATGCCCTAATTGTCATGTTCAATCAGTTGCATTGTGCACTGAAGGAAACTTTGGCCACTCTGCCAGCTCCAGTAAAAAATCTACTTTCTGACTGTTCAGCAGTGAAACTCACTGCCACGTATATCAATTACAGGTTGTTTTTCTTAATCAGCTCGTTTGTAACGTTAGAAATGTTCTTGGCAACCAATCCATTAGTGTTGGAGGTTGAAGGGTGTAACTGCTATCTCCTTGGAAGCATTATTTCAAATGCAACCGATGTGACTGAATGTCTTCACCTCAAGCTAAATATAATACACACGGACCATGTAACTTTTTGTTCTCACAAAAATTTAAATACATGAAATAATCCCGGCCGTGTACTTTTTTTGAACTTTGTGGCCAAGGCACTTTAACAAAACAATGCAGTTTCTGGAAAATTCTCCTCAGGCCATAAACAAAGCAAACTCTATTGTCTTCTCCATTGATTTGGCTGTTCTAGCACTGGTCTAAAAAATCCTTGCAATGGAATTGATCTTGGCAGAGATTTCTTCAATTAAGTTGCAGGACAAGCCAGTGTTTATTACCCCTCTCATATTCTTGTTCTGAAAGAGGGTTGCCTACCCTGGAAGCCCAACTGACTGAAGGAGGGCTTCAAAGTGTCCTCCCAGGCTTCCCGGTCAGCAAGTAATCATCATCACACGAGTTATTATGTACCCATTAAGCCCCTTTCTAAGTGAATGAGTTAGGACAAACTATCACAGTAAGGTGTCTATTGTCTTCAAACAATAGCTGCATGGTCATCTGCTAGAGATGCTCTGGTGGACCCTTAAGGTTCTTCCAAGTCAATGATTCTATAATTCAAGCTTAGAACAGAGATCACAGATTAAGGAATCAGGTACACAGGTGACTCCTGAAAGTCTTTTAGGAGGCCGCCACCACACTTATCAAACTTGTCATCAAATCATCTCAATGTGAGAGCAGTTATACTCAAAGAGTCATAATTTTAATTGCTGCAATGAATCTGAGTTTAATTATTTTAATTAAATGGAATGAAATCTGTCAACCCTGATGTAATCATGGCTGAGATAATCTTGAAGGTTTCAGGGCTGCCACACAACAGAAGGAGGGGGGAAATAGTTAGATGGGCTTTGTAGCCAAAACAATAAAACTTTCCTGTGGGAATCCAAGGACATTTCCCACAGGTGGCTGGCCAGAGGAGGGGTGAAGTAATCAAGCCACTGGCTAGCTCCTGGATTGGACAGTGTGATCAGTGACTTGGGGAAATGGGGAAACTTTTAAGTAGGTGAAAGCCGCAGGAACTTTTAGAGTCGGCTTTCACCAGTTGTGCCAATATGATCTACCCAATAAAACTGTTCTTTGAGGAATCTGCCTGCCTCGGAGTTCTGATTTCTATGGGTGCATTACTTGAAATGTTGATGACATTGTTTTCCTGGTCCTTGCTTATCAATCAAAGGTCAGGTATAGATCTGAAGAAAATGGTCTGGCTCTCCCTTGAAGCTTGCTCCTCTAAATGAACGTTGTCAAACTTGTCTGCTGCTGTTCCTGGATGGTTGCATTAGAAACCAAGATTGAATGATTGCTTCTGTTAAGTGGGTTTTATTGCTGGGTCACTTCTGACTAACAGGTTTCTTTAGTCGGCTCCATAGATTTTCAATTGGGTTAAGGTCTGGGTTATTTCCAGGCCATTCCAGCAGTGGAATATGATTATCTTGAAACTCCCCTCCAAAAGTGGTGTTATTAGCCATCAAACCTCAAAAATATACTTCCCCCAAAAGGCTTCCACAATTTTGGCCACTACTGTATATTGGAGGTGGTGACCCTTTGAGAGCTGTATGCAACAAATTTCATTTTAACGGATGCTGATTAGTGTACATTCAAAGTGACAATAAAGTTATTCTATTCTATTCTATTGTGTTCTATTTTATTCTATTCTATTCTATTCCTCATTTTGACAGAAGCAGTCAGATTCTACAGACCTGTGGCTGCTGGTGGCTAATTCATAGGCAGCCCTTCTGGATCCTATAACCTGACCTGGATTGCAGCCTCAGAAAGAAGCCCAAATAGGATGCTCTGCGTCTTATTGCAAAACTTTTGAAAGAGTTCCTTCATCAAATGTGCTGGTGTAAAGGAAAGTTCATTTCCTCTTTATTAAAGTGACTGTGGCCTCCGAAAGGTTCACACAGCTGCTCCCAAGCTGTCCCTCGCTATTTGCACATATGCGTGCACGGGGGTGAAGTGTACCAAACCACTTCACTCTGCTGATGATCCCAGCAGAAGCATCATCTCTGCGTGCAAATGCCTACCACCAGCTACTGGATACAGCTTTCAAAGCAGGCACAAAGAGCCTTACAAAGAATTCAGATGGTTCTCCTTACTTGGAGGAGAGGTGACTCACATGTTTTGTAACGCTCCTCTATCTAAATGCTTTTACTGCCCAATTGTGTACAGATTATTAGAAACGACTGAATGATTCTGATATAAAAAGTTGCTAACAGTTGGGGGCAGCATATTGCACTAATCAAGAGAAGACAAAGGCATCAATCCAGTGGTGGGATTCTACCAGTTCAGACCGACTTGGGCAAACCGTTTGTTCCAACTGTTGGAAGAAATATCCTTCTGGGTTCAGCTCCAAGTGGGGAAGAAAACACTGGAAACATGGAAGCTGCTTGGAAAGATGGTTTAATGGTG
>JANHFK010004679.1:0-21231 GCA_036250565.1 Sibynophis collaris
AAATCCTTACCCTAAGCCTAAAAACCCCACTAAAAACCCAACATCTTATACTAAAACCCTTATTTAAAACCCCAGCGTTAGTCCTATTGGACTATTCCTGCCAGAAAACTTTGGTAGCTTCTTTTCAGTCCTTTTTCTTGGATAAGGCAGGGAAAATGAATATCAGGACTGTCCTTGAGAGATTCTCAGTGTGGGAGCTACACATTCTGCCTCTGCGTTTTCTTTTGAATTCCACTGAATAGTAATTTCTGGATCCACATATCACATATTAGCTTATTAAATAAGCCATATTAGCCTTGTTCCTATTACTGCAGTTTACACATTACATTAACTCAAAATATGGTTTATTTATTTGATAAATTTACATAGCCTTATATGTTTGGCTCTGATTGGTGTAGAAACACACAAAACAAAATCAGAAAAACAACAACAAAAATATTAACAAGCAGTTTAAACACATGCTGTAATCTGGTTTGTTTTGCATTACTATGATGTGTGAATGTATTATATTTTATTATACATATAGGTTTAAACAAACTGATTCCGCTTGAATCTGGATACTGTATATAATCAACGCCAAATAATAAAGATAAATTATGTATCCCAGTACATGTATATAAAACAGAAATAGAAGGAACATTTTGTAAACAAAATTTTACATGGATTTATCTGTCAACCTGATCAAAGGTCTGGCCACATGACAGAGGAAGCATAATAATTAATAACTGTAGCTTGTAACCAGTGGGCTGTAGATTAGAATGGTGTAAATATGTAAATTCTAAGGTTGAGTAGGAACTTTAAACCTAGATCGAGTTATTAATTGGGACAGGCTGTTTGCTTAGGAACACTTTGCTTTGATTGAAGAAACTACAGGAGATATGGCAGTGAAGCAAGGAAGTTACTAATACATGGCTCCAGAACTTCTTTAGTTTCTCCTTTTGTGGTTTTGTTTTGAATTAAAGTAGCTGCAATCACATTTTCTCCTTATGGGCCATGTATTGCCTGCTTCTGTGATTGCCTCATAACATTCTGTGTAGCCCCAGCCATATTTGAACAGAAAATGTCATGTGTCTGTTTGTTTATGCAAAGCAGTGTATTTATAAAGATTTTAATAGTTTTGTAGCTTTGGGGAAAATTATTTTTAAGCAAAGATGTTACTAGGTATGTTAAAAGTTAACACAGGTTTTTTGTCCAAGTGAGTGATAATAAAATTACATAATATAAAATGTCTATGTATTATTGAATCCAATGTTACATTAGGATAGAACCTCAGGGATTATTTTCTACTATGTACTTTGGTATGTTTAAGATTAAATAAGAATAATATGAACATAAAGTAATTGATATATCTACAAAAGCAGTTCATTTGTATAATTTAGAATTATCCAACTATTCAAAAGTAAATTTCATGTTCTTGTATTCAAATTTTCATTTACTTTTTAAATATCTATTAAATATCTATTTAAAAAAAAATAGGGTAATTTGTATATGAGTGGTGAAGGTCTTCCCCCACCGCAAAAAAAATCATATCTAGCATGGCTATGCTTTGATATAGATATCTTGATATGACAATGACCTGGGATAGAATTTAACTACAGTCAACTAACTTATTCTTTAACAAACCAGAGTATTAGTGATAATCTTTTGATTTTAGTTAAAATCTTTAGTTTTTAATTAACTTCAATATTGTGTGATGAACAAACAAAAGCTTTGTTGTTATTTTTAATTTGTAGTTGGGGAAATTATCAAATTGTAGTTTGAAATCCTGTGTGGTTCTTTCTAGTCATAGTTTAAATAAATAGCAGTTTACCTAGGTTCAGATGTTACAGCAGTTGAAAAGCATGCAAATGTGAGTAGATAAATAGGTACCGCTTTGGCGGAAATGTTACTGTATTTCTGTATTTTCATGCTGGCCACATGATGACATGGCAGCCTTACTCAAAAGGAAGCATACCAACAAAAGTATGACAGCCCCCGCTTCCTCCCAGGACACAATTAGATCTTAAAGAGCCTTCCAAAACCCCAGGTGAATGAGGGCTTCTGGAAAGAGAGGGGTGTTATTCCAGAGAATAGAGGCACACTTGCTTTCTCAGTCCTACAGCATAACATTGTTTAATTGAGGTTCCCAGAACATATCTATTCTGCTTGACTGTACTAGGTGGGGAGAAATTATTGGAGATGAACAATCCAGATAATCCAGAAGGCCCTGTGCCATCAATGTTGCTGGTATTCTAAATTTTATTTTCTATGATATTGTTATACTGAGTAAAAGCTATAGTAATTATAAAAATGCTGTTTTTATAATGTACTTTGAATCTAAATTTACACTAAGAAGTTATTATTAAGCAACTAATAGTAGAAAATAAAATGCAAGATAGGGAATTCTTGTACAGTATTCTAGAATACATTCTGTGCTAATGCTTTAGTTTGTAGCAAATCGTGCTTATTCATTTCATATGTTGCAATTCCTTGTACAGTGTGGATTTACTTTTTAAATAAAGATATTTAAAGAAAAAGCACATTGATAGCATAAAAGAGGACCTAAAACTTGCATTCCATTAATCTACAGTACAGGAGCTCTGGGTTTTAATTTGTTTCTCTTTATTGTGCTCTCACTACAGAGCAAATCATTTTAAAATTATGTCTTTCAAAACAGGCTTGTTTGGTTGTGAGTCACTTGTTGCAATAAAACTTTTTTTAAAGTGGTGTATTACAAGTTCATTACATAAGCCTAAGAAGTTATTTAGATCCTGCTCATAGTTTTTTCCCATTAATTGTGAAAAAATGTAAAAAAAAATTAGAAACCAAAACTACTCTATTGTAAAAATATAATTTAATATTTCAGAATTATAATAAGATTCTTCAATTAATTTTTGAAACATAGGCCCAAAAATGGAGTTTAATTTCAGATGCATAAAAGGATCATATTTAAAATATCCTTTATTCAAGAAAAGTATATAACTTAATACTGAATGCTGTATACTCAATTCTTAATTTTTAGGTTGTGTCTCCATGCAAGATAATTTGTAATGGAGGAAGTCAAATTCTCTAAATTCATAGATCTAGTAAATAGAAAATTTTAAATGATTGTCTCTGGTAAGTTTACCTCAGCCTGTTAATAGTTTTGGAGGAACTGATTATAGTTATGTTGTATTACAGCATCCTTAATTGCACGCGCACACGCACACACACAGTATTTTCTAAAAGATCAAGCAGTAAATATCAACCTCTGGAAAATCAAAGATGAATTTCATTTTTGAAATTTTATATGATAGGAATATCAATATCCCAGATACATGAATATCTAATATTAGAAAATATAGCTAGGTCAACACTTGGTCATTACCAAGCTGGAAGGCTAGAGGAATCGATGAAATAGGAATTGATAGAATATCCTCAGAAATATGCAAGCAGCAGCAAAAAAATTAGTAAAGGTTCAAACCAAATCAAGTCTGGAAAACGTTACAGTGGCCTGTTTGGAAAGGGTCAGTCTAGGTACCAATACTAAAACCAATAAGCCTTAACATTGTATATATGCTATCATGCAACACTAATTTCACATGCTACCAACATTAAGTTGGAATGCATACAATGTTACATTCTAATGCATTTAGAATCATGCAGCATAGATTAGAATCTTGTATGGAAAGAGAGATGGCATATGAAGAAGGCTCAACTTTTGTGGAGCCAAACAACCATGGCAAAAAAAAGGACCTAGTGTGTGGATTGGCTTCTCATAAGTTCTCTCCAGATCAAGGAGAGCCAAGGATCACACACAAAATTGTTCTGTACAAAATCTCTCTGTGAAGACATCATAAATAGTAATCTCCAGTGGATTTGAGAATTGTAGGAGTCGGGAAAAACATCCTGCTTAAGCTGCCGTTCAGAGCTTTTTAAAAAACTCTGGGTCACCCATTTCCTGTTATAACTGCTTTAGGAAGATGCTTGTTATTGATGTTCTAAATGTTAAGAACTTTCCAAAGAAAAGGTTTATTACACTGGGATAATTTCCTCCTATACTGAATGAAAGATATTTTACGAAAGCTTCAGGTTTTTTTTTAAGCAACATTAATTTCTGGAATACAGCAAATGAACAGACCAGAATGTTGACTTTGAAAAGTTAAGGGCTAGATAGACTCGAAAGGCTAAAGTTTTATAACAATATTTATAGAGTTTGAAATTAACTCTAGGAAATATTCCCATGGGAAAGTTTTGCTGATTGGAAAATAAACAGACGATAAGAATGTATTTTGAAGGCCGATTAGAGAGAACCAATGAGAACTAAGAATTACAATTAAAGAAGAAACCCATTAATATAGGGAACAATACTCTTTGGTTATAAAAAAAAAATAAGGCTATTTGGAAACAAATCCCCAAATTACTTTCAAGATTGTCTGATACTGTAACAAAGGATGCAGAAGAATAACAGATTTTATTGGATAAAACTGAAACTGATTAAATGTAGATTATGGAGTTTAAAAAATGCCGAATTATAAAAGTGATATGGAAAAAGATGTAGATATGAAAATGTAAATACTAGAATATAAGAGTGATATGGAAAAAAGATACCACATTGCATTTACAAATGAAACCAGCTGAGGTCTTAATAATTGAAGAGGACATACAAATAATAAACCGCTGAAGAAGCTTCTTGGATGAGAAGGGAAACCAGTAGTGGAATTCAATTTTTTTTACTACCAGTTCGGTGGGTGTGGCTTGGTGGGCGTGGCAGGCAAAGGATACTGTAAAATCTCCATTCCCACCCCACTCCAGGAAAAGGTCACTGCAAAATCCCCATTTCCTCCAGATTAGCTGGGACTCAGGAGGCAGAGAATAGATGGGGGTAGGGCCAGTCAGAGGTGGTATTTACCAGTTCTCCAAACTACTCAAAGTTTCTGCTGCCGGTTCTCCAGAACTAGTCAGAACCTGCTGAATACCACCTCTGAGTGAAATGTCTTCAAAGAAAAATAAAAAAGTCCAGTTGCTTCTTGAAAAAGCACCTTTGGTACAACTATGACCTGGATGACTGATTATCTCCATAGACATCTTAAAGACTATATCTCTTTTCCAACTCATCCACTCCAATTTTAAAGCATGGCCATTTCTATATCTAAAACTAAATATGTTCTGAGATGAGGAGCAAATAGAAAAAAAGGGTTAGAATCTTTTTTCCTGTTTTTCTTTTTTAGTCTCTTTGTGCACCATTTATAATACTCATTTGCATTTCTTGAAGTTATGGAGTTTAGTTTCTTATAAGTTAAAGAAAAGGACTTACGGTAATCAGATAAAATTTGCTTAATTTTTGATCAGTGAGAAAATGTGAATTTCTGAACAGAGTTCACAAGTCAAAATGGTGATCCGGAATGGAGCATGCTTCCCAGCAACTCTGAGTGATTTACCACTTCTTGTGTTTGAAAAACTGCAGCTAAAGTTAAGGACTAATCTCCGAAGCTGATTTTAATTTACTGTAGATGACAGGCAAGCTATATGTAATGAAAATCTAATTAAATACATTAGAGAACTGTTGTAACCTTGCCCTATATTGAAAAAACTTTTCATCTAGCTTCTTGTGATTTAATAATACTTTGGAAGGCTTGCAGATATTGATAAAGCTAAGGCATTTCTAACACTAAAGTGTAATAAATTTAGAGGAATGAAGTCTGTTCTGATAGGTGTCTTAGGCTGAGCATAGACTCACTGGCTTATGCTATTTAACTGGTGAATTACATGTCTGCAAGTGATGCTGTAGTTGGCAGTGTGTGACAATCCTGAGATGAGAAAAAGATGAATGTAATAATGCATGCTTTGCTTCAATTTCTTTCAGATACCGGCCAGAAGAAGACTATAGACAAGAAAGATGGAAGACGCATGTCTTTTCAAAAGCCAAAAGGAACTATAGAGTATATCGTAAGTTTCTGCATAATTTTCAAGATATATTGAAAATGTGTTAATGGGATTAATAAATACTATTCTGAATTTTTTCAAACGTTTTCTGGAGTAATTCTGTTAAACTTTTCAGTCTTCCTGTAGATGTTATATATTAATAGTACATCACTGGTTTTAAAATATATGCCTTATTCAACTTTTCGAAGACATCAATAAATTCCTTATTGCTTTTAATGCTTTTAATATTGCTAATAATCTACTGAGTGAAGATTAGTATAATTTTATCCCATTTTACCAGTGTGGTACACAAATATTTTTGTTCTCTTATAAGTTTCATTGACCTATTAATACATCAGGGACCAGTTCTGTTTTTTAATCATCAGTAACTGAATGCCGAGCCTGTATGTTCTTCAAATGACCCTTAAACACAAATATAGTCAGTCTTAAATTTCTGGTTACTAAGGGAAACTAGGGAAGGGAAGTCTGAATTAGGAAATAGTTTATTACGGTATACCTATATATTTATGGTTTCTAGATACAGAATTTTCAAATTATACCACTGTAGATCAGTCAGTGTTTTCATTTTTAAGTAGAAAAGATTTGTTTGAAATGAAACTTAGTAAAAAGCTGGCTATTAGGATTCTATTTCTATGTATGTATTTTTGTGACAGTTTAAACAGAACTGACTTAATCTAACGTTCTATTGCTCTCTTGCTTTCTATTGCTGAATTTCAGAGATACTGATGAGTATATAGCCATAAAATGTAATTAGGAAGTGAATTGGTTCCTTCACTTTAAATGAATTACTTGTATAAACAATCTGATACAGAGTGGTATCAGCTATCACACTTTTGCATTTCTAACAAAATTGCTTTGAATGACTTGTGTATTAAACTACACAAGCAGAGCTTTTGTGTCAATTTTACAGTGTAAATCCATATAATCATGTTAATAAAGTTATCATCAGATAATAAGCTTGTTCATGAAGTTGTTATATACTCAGATTTTGATTTATTTCAGTAGAAGAAAAATATACTGTAGCCACGGTTTCCGGTAATCAAACTCCTTTCAGTGAATTTGGAAATGTTCAGTTGATACAAATATGAAATATTTAAGTAATTTGTATCATTGTACTAATTGTAAGAAAATTGGTTTCTAATTACTTTTGCAAGCAATTGAAAATAATGTTGGTAAGACTTTCTACTGCTAGCTTCATTAGCCTTAAAGTGTTTGTATCAGGGTATTAAAGAGACTGAAAATGTTTCATTTAGTTTTTCCACTTCTATCTCAAAATAACTATAACTTGTCATTATTTCATAGTGTATTAGAACTTCAATTTGCTTATTGTTTGTTACATATTTGTAACCTGATTTGTTTGGATTTCTATTTTATTTTATTCCCAATTCCCAATAATTCTCAAATTATTAACATAAATTTGGAAATATAAAAATGTATGAAGATTTCTTTCATATATTTATTCCTTCTCATGAAACAGCATGTCAGCATATAAGATTAACTTCCTAGAAATGCTCCCTGATAAAATGCATGCAATACTTGGAAATCTTACTTTTCTATTAAATTGTGTACAATATTTTCCTTTGGAAAAATTATTTGAAAATATTAGAAAAGAGGAAGCAACTTTTTGGGGAAAATGCTGTAGATGACACACTCTTATAATAATGTACCCCTCTAATCCTGAAAAATTCTGGCTTGTTCACTCCAAAAATAGAATATATTTCCTCTAATAATTTTAGAAGCAGATATAAAGATGATAAAGATATTTGGATATGATATACAAATTAGCTATATATTTCCTATCACATATATTTTTCAATGTGGTAAATCTGTACCAATTATTTATTTGCCTTTTATGGTGGTCTAATTATTGTAAAGTCATTACCTACCCTTCAGTATTTTGTAAATGTGGTTTACAAAAGGTTTATGAAAGATAGCTATTAAAGAAAGTACCAGTTGGCCCCTTATTAACTTAAAATATTCATTTTAAAATACAAAAATATAGATTGTTATTCCAAAGTAAAAGTATCAGTGCTTTAATGATACTGATAAGAAAAATATATGTTAGCAATAAATAAATATACTCAATTTTCTCTGATTATCATGAGTGTATTGCTGGATAGTAGTATTAAGTCAGTTTTGCTGCTTGTTTTTAATTAAAGAAATTGTATAGCAATAGCACTTAGACTTATATACTGCTTGACAGTGCTTTTACAGCTCTCTTTAAGTGGTTTACAGAGTCAACATATTTCCCCCAACAATCTGGGTGGGCATTTTATCCACCTCAGAATGATGGAAGGCTGAGTCAACCTTGAGCCTGGTGAGATTTGAACTGCTAAATTGCAGCCAGCCGGTAGACAGCAGAAGTAGCCTGTAGTACTGCACTCTAACCATTATGCCACCTGACTCATATTCACAACAATATTATAAACACATTTTTTAAGCTGCATGGTTTTTTTGTTAAATACATGGATATAAAATGCTTTACCCTTTTAGCAACTAAAATCTAAAATTTGTAAATCATAATTGCTTTCTATTAAGTGTAGTTGACAGACTTGCATTTGATATTTATTATATTTTATATTTTGTCATTTCTGTCAGGCGAGTTATGTTCTTTTGTTTTTTCAAAATGAATTCTGTCATGTTGTGGGAACTGACCAAAATTCCTCAAGCATTGTAACTGAAATAATAATTTCCATTGTTTTAGACTGATGTCTGTTTTCAGGAAGCACTGTGTTGGCCAATGTCCACACCATTCATTTTTAAAATACTGGCTTGATTGGGATTTACAATAAGCAAAATGTTAGAATCTCAATGAGTCAGCAGCAAATGCTTCTAAAGTTTTGATATCTATTTGACAGATAGTTGTCTTTCAGCTTCTCCTTAGTGTATGCTGAATCTAATTAAAAATCTTCAATGCACATTAAAAAATAACATTGTTTTGATGTTTTTCTTAGAAATAAATCAGAAATCTCTATATATTAAAGCAAAATATCACTTGTGCATCATCACAAAATCTCCAGAACCATAAAGCCTACAAACTTGAAATTTGACACATATGTTCTTCTTGGCTTCTAGATGCTTGTTAAGAAAGGAGTTTTCAAAATCAGATCATTAGTATTTCTTATATTATTATTAACATGCTCTGATGCTAAGGTGTAAGACATACTACTCCCCATCCCCACCTGAAAATAACTATTTTCCAAATGCCACTTGGGCATGGGCATGGCCAGCGCATCCAGCCTGCGGGCTAGGAATTTAGACCTTCTACTCCCCCTCCCCACCTGAAAGGAAGAGAAGAGGATAAGATAGGAGAGGCTTCTGTGGGGCAAGCCTGAGGGAGAAAAGGGGATAGGAGAGGATCAATGGGGCCAGCCTGAGGGAGAGAAGGGGGAGAGGAGAGGAGAGAATTCTGTGGGTCAAACCTGAGGGAGAGAAGGGGAGAGAAGAGGCTGATCGTAATTACTCATTAATGTTCAAGTTTTAACTGTCAATTTATCAAGCCCGATCACATAGTTTTGTAGTGAAGCACGGGTATCCAGCTACTAGTAATTTATAGAGTTCTGGACATGGAATCACCAGATAAATTATTCATTAATTTTGTTTTAATGAACTGGTGTTGCTGTTGGAGGGTAAAGTTTTATTTTCATCTAAACTAATCACATTTTATAATAATTAATGTTTTGTCCTACTCCCTGCGCCTTTCTTTCTTTGGAATACCAGATAATCTCCATTTTATGGTAATAACAGTTTATATGTCAAATCGGAAACATCAGCTTTTTGTTCCCGGTACAGCAGCTAAGAAAATATTTAAAATTTGAGAAAACTGCATGCTGCTGATTAATTTTTAGAAAAGCTTATTTTTAAAAACAATTCTATTAGAATTGGTTCTTAAGTAAGTCAAACACTTTTTAATTGTTCAAATAAAGTTGTAGGCATCTCAAATATTTGGTTAGTCTTTTTATCTTTGAAATTTATTCAACTCCAGATTATTCAGAGCAACTGAATTATTGTTTTACTCTATTTCAATTCTACTAATAAAATGTAGGTCTATACATTTTTCTTGGCTGTTATTTTCTTTTAAAAATACACAATATAGTGCTAGACTTTCAAGAATGTAGGGAAGACTTGGCTACATATCACTTTTACATTTATGTTTTCTAAACAGGTGGAGTCAAGAGATTCTTTGAATACTGTGGCCTTGAAGTTTGATACTACACCTAATGAATTGGTGCAGTTAAACAAGCTGTTTTCCAGAGCAGTTGTTGCTGGACAGGTATTGCCTATTACATAAGATAAGTACAGTAAATTAGATGAAGAGTAATTAATGGTTTATTGAACATTATGTGCACTCCTTCCTTTGGTGATGGCTACTTTGTGACATTAATGGATCAGGAAGAAGGGGAAGCAAAGAACTCGCCCCGCTTGGCACCATCAAAGCTGATACAAAGATGAACATCCAACAACTGAAAGAAGTTGTGTTTGACCGGGTAGCATGAAGAACACTTGCCTATAAAGTCACCAAGAGTCAGACATGACTGAATGATTAAAACTAACTAATTAATAAACTCCAGATCCACTTTGAAAGTTTAAATAGAAAAGAATCTATCTTAAGTAATAGGACAATTCTGTAATAAAATAAAAAAATAAAAAGAGCATACATTTTAACATTTTTAAAAGTTTATTAGAAAAAATATTTTTATACAAATTCTGAAAAAAGGGAAATAAAGTCTTTGTTGGAGTCAATATAACATGAATGAAATTCGTATCACATATAAATGTGGATATGAAATCCTAAGCAAACTCTAAAAAGCTAATTAAAGATAAGCGCAATAAAATATGTATTATCTACAAGGCATTTCATGAAATATCAGATAATGTATAAATAATTTCTGTACTATTTCTAAATGCCTACTGATTTATTGAAAAACAATTTTTTGATCACAATATTAAAAAGTTTGCAGTTTTCTATAAGACATTTATGCAGACATGTCTTTTTGAGCCATGTGCAAATAATGTTTTAATTTTAAATTAATAATATCTACATCTGTTAAATTTAATCAAAATGTGTTTTTATAGGTTTTATATGTTCCTGATCCAGAGTATCTTTCCAGTGTGGAGAGTTCCCCCTCACTTAGTCCTGAAAGTCCTTTGTCACCTACATCTTCAGAAGCTGAGACTGAAAAGACAGCTGTAAGTGTGTGTGTGTGTGTGTGTGTGCCTACACACATCTGGAATATTTTTCTCCAAGGGCGCATTCTTGAAGAGTAGTCAAATTGTAGTATTCAGGTCTCATTGATTTGATCAGAACTGAGGCAAACTGTTATAAAAATCTATTTCTGTTTTCAAATAGTCTGAAAGGTTGATGCGGATGTTAACATTGGACAGCAGTGTAGTTATCTTGAATGTTGATATCTTTAATATTAAATAAAACTATAATGCATATTTTTATATTGCTTTGTGAAATACTGTAGATCTTTCATATACCGACTTGTGATTTAATATTGTCTGTATAATTCATTTCTAATGCATATGATGTTTTAAAATGACTCATTTTTATCATTGACTTTTTTGAACTTCTCTGTTACACTATATGGGTTTGTCAAGGATAAGCTACATCCTATTTTTGGTTCCATCACTGTAGTTTTTGTTTCTATAGGATTCAGATGGGGCACAAAAGAAAGAAACAACAGCCATACCAGCATATCCATGTGTTCGGTCTACAAGGGTTGTGTCATCCACGTCAGAAGAGGAGGAAGCTTTCACAGAAAAATTTCTGAAGATCAATTGTAAATACATTACTAGTAATAAGGTACAGAATGATATGTTTCCTACATAAAATAATGTGTTGCCTAAATTATTTGAGAATTTTCCTTTTATTGCGATAGAAGAATTTTGGTAATTAATTGATATTAGCTATAAAAAGAGGTTAACCGTACAACTTTATCAAAGCTATACATTACCATGCCACATTCATCCACTTTGTCACAGTAATGCAATATCTAATGAAAAAAAGTAACAGCTGAGTTGAAAGATGCAACAGAAGATACACATAGATTTTTATTGACTATGTGGATCATAGAGTTCTATCATCTTTTTATAAATAGCATATTTTTAAGGATTCTTGCATATATGCTTCCACAATTTTAATATTTAGACTGTCTTTTCTGTTCTCAGATAATAGGAAAGGATATGCTTGTGCTATCTTACAAATGTTAGAGAATTCTTAGCCAGTTATGCTATAGAAATATTAATTCACTTCAGGCATTGAAATTTAATAGACACGGCCCAAACCAAGCAAGTTTTCCATTTACCGCCCCGAGTCCTTTCCAGGAAAGGGGCGGTATAGAAATTCAATTAAATTAAATTAAAAATTACCATGTTTATTGGAGAAGAGGATATTCTCTGAATTTAAGATGATCTCCCCAAAAGGAAGACAAAACAGAAAACAAAAACTTCACAGACAGGAAGTCCTTATAGTGTCTAACTTTCTCTCCTTGTCAATTTATTATTAGGAGTTCCAGAAGAATCTAATGTCTTCCTTAGAAAATGTGTGCATAGATTTTATTGTGTCTCTGTGTCTATAACTTGCAGAAGTCACATTCCCCTCACAAAAAAATGAAGCAGGGGCACTGTTAGGATAAGAAAAAAAGTATTAAATAAACCCTTGTGCCTCTTAAAAAGATATCCCAATTAATTAATTAATTTTCCATTTACATTTATTCAAGATACTCACATATCAATAACTCTTGCAGAGAACTATTCAAAATTGCATTCACATTCACTTTCGTCCTTCTGGCAAGTAAAGGCAATAAAGACAAGAAATGTGATAGAAACTAGGTAGTAGAAATGCTGCTATTCTTGAAAATACATTTTTCTTACCCAATATGAAAAGCTGCTGCTGCTTAAAACAGGAATGACTAAGTGGCTGAAATGCATAGCTTTTTCCTTCCTTCTCTAGTTTCGTCCTTTCATCTTGCCTGTATCAACTGTTGCTTCCTCTTTTTTTCATTTTTTCCTTCCTTTGACCTAAGGACTCAACAACACACAAAATATTTTTCTCTGTAGATTTTCCTCATGACAGTAAAAGCATAAAGTAAAAATATATAAATTTCTCCAAACTGTATCTAGATATAACTCAGTCCATATCTGGCCTTTGTGCCTTTTTCCTTCCTCTGACACTTTCTATGAACTGAATAAAAGTCAAGAGTTTTAACATAACTTTCCAAAACAAATACTTCTAAATATCTGCAAGCCTAAAGGACAAAAACAAAATTGATCTTATAAGCAAAGCTTTACTTCAAATGATTTATGTACTTAAGTCTTAATTTCATTATATATATATATATTATGTTTAGAAATTATATTCTTGAAAACGTTTTTCTGCTTCTTCAGAGCTATATAACCCTTTCAAATGCAAGCAATTCATATCTGCAGAAATGCACAGGAATCTTTCCTTTTTAAGGACAGCACCTTAAAAAAAATTGGTGCTTATATATTGATAAAGGCTTCTTTAAAATTAACCACAATTTCATAAAGTCTTTATTTATTTTATTTATATGCCGCCCTTCTCCGAAGACTCAGGGCGGCTTACAATGTGCTAAGCAATTTGAAATATGTAACTTGATAACATTTGTGGCATGACTTATAAAATTACTGCTTTTTAAATAATTGTTTTATATTATATGGAAATATAACTGCTGAAATGTTAAGTTTATACTAAGATTCATTAAAGACAGTTCTATTCAATTAAACAATTTAAATACAAAATTATCTTACAGTTCCATTTTATAATATTTCTGAATTATGGCTAAAACTTCCTTTTTCACAGCAATAACTTCTATATATTGGTATAATGTTAACTAGGTAAAACTTTTTTTCCTTAAATATTATATTTCCTAGGAATTTAATTCAGAATAATTTTTCAGTGGTTTATAAGAAAGCTGAATGCGTTTGTTAGACTTTAACAGAAGTACCGGTACTCAGTATTCATTAAATAATGAAGCGATTAGATCACTTTTAGACATAATTTGAAAAAAAAATGGTTTATTTTTGCGGGACGTTTGATTGTTTTTCTCCTTATCTTAGGGAACTGTGACCGGTGTGCTCCTAGTGACACCAAACAATATAATGTTTGATCCACATAAAACAGATCCATTGGTTCAACAAAACGGCTGTGAAGAGTATGGCATCATGTGTCCAATGGAAGAAGTGATGTCAGCTGCTATGTATAAAGATGCAGATGTCAAAATACAGGATTCGTTACCCATGTAAGATAGATTAGTGTATGTATGTGTGCACATCTCTATCTCTCTGTGTGGAAGTCAAATGAAAAATTGCATTTGCATGGCAGCTGTATTAATTACATTAATCATCCAATCACCCAGGGGTGGTATCACTTACCTTCGCTACCAATTTGCAAATGTGTGTGAGAGAGAGAGCGCTCGCTTCGCTCGCATGCATCACCTCCACGCATGCGCAGGATCTTCTGCACATGCGCAGAGCATCAAAAACTGGACGTGATGATATCTGGGTGGGTGGGCAGAGCCTCCCACAGTCGCTGCTACCGATTCGCCCAAACCGGATAGAACTGGATGAATACCACTACTGAAATCACCCTATGTTGTTTTCCTGAAGCAAAAAAACCCTCCACCCCACTGCTTTTATGGACTTTTGGGACAAAGAGGTTTGGAATCACTAAATAAGTTTCTGTGATTTACATAATAGCTTTTAAAGATAGCATAATTTTACTTTCTATCCAGAAACATTAAAAACCAATGTTTATGAGGGGATTACTAGTCATTGAATCTAAATTATTTCATTTTATTTTTAGAAAGTTATTTTAGACATGTTTTCTGATTTGACATGTTACCAGATTTTCATATTATCTACATGGACTTGTGACCAGCTTCATTAATAACTTTTAATAAAATGTTGGTTGACACAATTATTATGTATAAGTAGAACTTTGTTTTATTGATTAGCATGGAATTCTCCATGCAAATTCTTCTCCATAGAATTTACCCTAAATAATGGTTTCTTTAAAGCCTGTAAATACAAAAATAAAAATTGGAAAATTGTTTTTTTTCCCACACAACCTGCAGAAGTTAAATTACCTACAGCTACTACAACAAGAATGAGGAATTTTATCCCTCATAAAGTAGCTCAACAAGTTACCTATGTTTGAATATAAGACTATTCTGTAAATCCTTTCCTGAGCTACAGGTCAGCTAGAAATTAAGCTTTCTCCATTGTACCCCACACATTATGAAATACTATGCCCACACAGGTGTGTCTGTCTTTCTCTTTTCTAACATTCAAGATTTTAAAAATCATCCTTTTTTAAAACCGGTAGGCTCATGGTACCTAGCTATTGTAAGTGCCATCCTATTTATGTGTACTTGTGTTTTATGTATTTATTAAACACAACTGGATATCTCTTTATTTTATTGTACACCACTCAAGCTTATAGAATTAGTATTATAGGCACTTTTGCAATAAATAAATCTTGTCCACTGCTAATGGGGAGGGAGTGGGGGTTGTTCTCTACAGAGATATGTTGTATAACTGCTTAACAAATAGTTATCAAACTGGTTCTATTAAAGTGATCCCAGTTTTAAAAAAAAGTTATGTGCATTTTGTTTTCTCAGGTTATAACACAGAGGTCTTCTTTACTTTTTAGTGATGTAGGTCAGTTATCTGTAAAAGATCTCTGCCACTTCAAGAAAATTACCAGAAGTAATACTGATGAAATGGAATTAAGAATGAGAGATACAGGAACTGATAGTGCCAGTACTGCTCCAAGGAGTACAGAAGAATCTCTGTCAGAAGATGTTTTCACTGAGTCAGAACTGTCTCCTATACGGGAAGAGCTTCTGGATGATCTTCGACAAGACAAATCTTCTGGAGCTTCATCTGAATCTGTCCAGACAGTAAACCACACTGGTGGAGAATATGTAAAGGATATTTCAGTCTCTGTTAATAGTATTGGGGATGTAAATTCCACTGGAGAACAACCTTTGAATGATGGCAGTACTTCTGTTAATGATACTGTGGACTCGAAAGCAGCGGAGAAAGCAATAAAAGAAGTTCAGAATATTGTAGAAGGATCTATTTCTGATGCTGAAGTACAACACGGTACATGTCAGGAACCTGTAGAAGGAAATGTACCAGAAGGTGAGCAGCATTTGGATTCTGAAAAAACTGATTCTCAAAAAGAGGCCACAAATGAAGGGGATACTGTGAAACTGCCAACTCAAGATTCTGAGACTGATACAGAGATGCTGCGGAAGCTTTGGAAGACACACACTATGCAACAAACCAAACAGCAACGGGATACCATCCACCAGGAAGTGCATAAAGAAATGAAACACAAAATGGCAACAGTAGATGGAACTATAGAAGGTAAGAATTTAAAGTTAATATAATATAACCATAAAATTTCTCAATCTTAATTATTCTTTGTGCACATGGTTGGAAAAAATATTGTTATATTCCCAATTTTGTTGTAATCATGGGGTAAATGCAAAATGTACTATTTCTGAAGGATCTGATTTCTGTGAGAGAAAGCAAAAGACAGCCCAGTGTTAACTTTTAGCAACATTTTTCTACCACTGTATTGTGAAGGATCTTGTCACTCTTGATAATCCAGAAGAATCGTTATAATCATCATCTTCATCAATTCAGAATCCAATCTGGTTTGGTCCCAGTGACCTAGCTGGCTAACAACTGGTAATAAACAATAAAAACAGGTTATACAAAAAATATAAAAACTATCCGTAATCAGTTTAAAAACACAGAATCATAATCAGCTGCAGACTTCATTTATGTTAGCTCAGTGCAGCCATTGGAAGAACTCCCCATTGTTGCTGGAGCAAGCATGGTGGCAGAACCATTTGTTCAAGGCCTTCCTAGAGGCTTAGAGAGATGGGACAAATTTAAGATTAGGGAGCGATAATGTTCCACAGGGCAGTCCCCATGGCAGCAAAGAGTTTCTTCTTGGGACCCACCATCTCTTATGTAGATGGGACACGTAACATGGCTCTCCTGGTTCTGGATGTTTTTTTGATGCAATCTGTTCGCTGCGTCTGTTCTCTTCTTTGCTACGATCCTTGACTGACATTACATCATTCATTTGTTTCACATTTATAAAATATGTCAGATTCTACTTGCTAATCCTTGCCTCTTATTTTTCCAGAACTTATTGATGGTTCTTGAAGTCCATGGTATTCTTAGTAACCTGTCTCTATATCCGTGATGGCGAACCTATGGCACGGGTGCCAGAGATGGCACGCAGAGCCATATCTGTGGGCACGTGAGCATTGCCCTAGCTCAGCACCAGTCCCACCAGAAGCTGGGAAATGGGTCGTTTTCAGCTTCCAGAGAGCCTCCGGGAGGGTGGGGAAGGCCATTTTCACCCTCCCTAGGCTCCTAGAAAGCTTCTGGAGCCTGAGGAGGGCAAAAAACGGGCCTACCAATCCCACCATTCCATCGTGTGTCAAAAGCAGGTGGAGCACGGGGGATCATACATGCAGGCGTGTGGGCGGGGCGCATTGAATTATGGGTGTGGGCACATGCGTGCGACACCCCCACCCCTGCTTTTGGTACATAACAGCAAAAAGGTTAGCCATCACTTTTATAGGGTAACCCTAAATATACATACTGTATATATTCCTATAAGGTTACACAATGAAGTTATTAACCATTCATTATAATTAACAGTAAGAAAACATAATCAATCCACATTTCTAAAGAGTCCTTTAAGTGAGATATTCAACAAAGAATATTTAATCGCATAAGAAGGATGCATCATTCAAGCCATTATAAAACTAATGTACCATCTTGTCCATTTTTTAAAAAAGTGTTCCAAGGACTGGGTGTTAGTTTGAGGGTTCTGCGCACTATCTTAGATGTACCTAGCACTGCTTTTGGACAAAGAGCTCTGGCTTTATTCTTGGGATCTTGGGATCTATTGGAGCCACTCTCCCAGCTTATGAAACACATCCTCAATTGCTGCTACCACTACTTTGACCTTTACTTTCCACATCCTCACTAATTCCTTCTTTAGACCCTGACATTTCTGCAGCTTCTCATACTTCTTCCTGATTTTGCTGTCATTTGGCACCATTACCACTGGTGTCTTCTGGTCCTTGTCTTACCATGAAGTCTGGTTGATTGGCCAGTACTTGCTGTCTGTCTGGATCTGGAATCTGTGACCTTCTCTGGAATCTCCCATCTGGACTTTGGAGAGTATAGACTGTACACTATAGAGAGATTCCTGTACACAATGCCAGCTATTTGGTTGAGCCATTCACTCTGTGCTATACATCTTAACACCCTGCCTTTATATATCAGTCTGTCTCTGAAGTCTCTCTGCATAGACTGCACCTCAGTCCTAATGTGACCTAGTGGTATCTATTTATCTACTCGCATTTGCATGTGCTCAAGCTGCTAGGTCGGCAGGAGTTGTGGAAAGTAATGGGAGCTCATCCCATCATGCAGTACTTGGGTCTTGAACTGCCAATCTTCCAGTCAACAAGTCCAGCATCTTAACTGCTGTGCCCATCTGATTAGATCAAATAGAGTCAATGCTTTCCAGAGCCTTTCTATATCAGAGTTCCATCTGACGGGGTCTTTGAAGTGGACATTTTCAATTGCCACATCCATATTCTGGAATTCCCTCTACCCTGAAGATCCAATCAGATCCTTCCCTTCCTTTCATGGATTCAGGAGATTGATGGGCCCATCTTATTCCATCAAGCAAAAGAGCAGGTCATGCTGTGATCAAAGGTTTCAATTTGGTAGTCATGTGCTTTGTTCATCATCTTTGTGTAATGCTATACTTCATTTAGTTTAGTTTATGGGAGCATTTTTTTTCTCTCAAGGATGTTACTGATAGTGACCCTGGGCCCTTGGGAATAGGTGGCGTACAAATATAATTAATTAGTAAACTAATGCTTACTTATAGGAATGGGCAGCTATTTTGAAGTCACTACGCTGTCTCCGAAAAGACTGCAATTCATTTATTTAGTTTATACTTCCAGAAATAAACAGCAATTGGTAAATTAATTAAAATTTCATTAAACTGTAAGCGAATGTATAGCTAGCTAAATTTTATTAGATTTTAATTTAATTAAAATTACATTAAATTAGTACCATCCTATTTACAAGTGGCATTTTGGATGAGATAGAGTGCATGTAGCATGATTTTTATTAGGGGAATATTTTATGCCTCTGCAGGAAATGGATATTTATGGGGAGAAAGACACTGAATCAGGGAAAACTGGTTATTCCAACCAGCCATGGCTCGCCAGAGTTTCAGCAGATTCTTTCTACTTGAATCTGGGTATAATAATCCAATATTAATAACATGTCCTTAAATTATTAATGCAATTCAAAAATTAATGCTTTCTCATCAAGCACTTTTGCAGCTAATGGCTACTGAAGATGTCTGATTGCAATTCAGCACCTCTTACCTTATTTCTCACCTACAAAACAAAGATAGCTAGGAAAAAAAGGTGTTTCTATTTGTGAGTTTCTTCGATGCATCACTGGGACCATTGCGTGATAGAGACTGCTTGCCTAGATGGGCCATTCGTTTTTCCTTATAGTCCACCTTTTGAGGAGTCTTGGGAACTTCCTTTGACACCGCTGTGGCCTTCCTCGACTGCCATGGTAGGCATTTGTTTAACAGTGTCTTGGAAGTTATTTCAGGTGCGTTGTCTCTTTATCATAACAAAAGAAAAATGCTTTCTCTGTTCTAGTCAAGGAACTTGTAGATGAACTGGGAAGCTGGCTTCGAATCCATCAGAATTATAGTCTGTATTCCATCCGTGGGAATACAATGGACCTTTCTGCATAACTGATTTTATGCTGGATATCAGTCCTTGCCTGGAGGAATCCAGGTTGCAGGTGTGGAGAAAATAGGTATGCTTTTATGTTATAGGACTATTCTTGTTCCTTCCATGGAGCAATCATTTCCATAACGTTTATTATTTATAAATTTGTCTATGAACCTTTATGCCTCCCACCCACTCAAGGCTGACTCAATTTCTCATACACCAAAAAAGAGTTTTTAAGCTAAGTGCTATTTCTATCCAAAGTCACATAGTATATAGCCATGATGGCGAACCTATGGCACGTAGGCCAGAGGTGGCAGGCAGTGCCCTCTCTGATGACACACGAGTCCTCACCTCAGTTCAGCTCAGCTGCGCATACGCATGAGCCTACCACGTGCCAATTGGTCTTCGGGTCCCTGCCGTGCATGCATGGGGGGCAGAGTAGTGCGTGGGGGCAGGGCACATGCAGGGGGCTGCGCACGCATTGCATTTTGGGGGTTCGGCGCACACTTTGGGCACTTGGTCCGGAAAAGGTTTGCCATCACTGGTATATAGCCTTGTTACTATACTGTTGAACATTTATAAATAACAATAGAAAATGTATGCAAAAATATTTACCCAATAGTAATAATAGGGAAAAATTTGTTCCATTTGGATTTTAATTCCAACTTGCAAACTGGTATTTGGAAACACAGTGTAAAGCAATTATTCATCATGTTTCAGTTTTTCTGAATATTCTGATGTTTTCCTGCCAAAAAAGTCAATTATCAGGAAAAAGTACAGACAGAAATGTAACTTAATGAAAGTAGTATAAAAAAATGTATTTGGGGATTGCGTGCAAAAATGTATGCCTAGCAAAATAGCATAAAAATGTATATATTAAAATAAAACTACAAAATGCATGAACATTTTTGAATTAAATCTTGAAAGAAACTGCAAATTGATACAGAAATATAATTAAGATTTGAAAAATGTAAAAAAAAAACCCTGAAAAAAAACCCAGTAGGTAAAATTGATAGATTATCCATTCTGGTTCTCTCCTCATTTGTTTTTTATAGGATGTTCTTGCAACTTAATCAATTCAGATGGAGGGTGGGGAATGATATCTTATTTCAAAATGCAACTATTGATTGTATAAGTATTCCACCTGCTATGAGTTTGGGGAAAACTTACATCACTAGAAAGGTAATAGAAACTACCCACGGAAAAATGAGCTGTGATTTATCCACTGTCATTTTTGAAGCACTATTATGACCGAAAGGTTGCTATTCATGTGCTATTTTAAAATGGGTATACTGTCAGGTATAGCTGGCTCAGTGGCTCAGTGGCTAAGATGCTGGGCTTGTTGATCAGAAAGGTCGGCACTTCAGCGGTTCAAATCCCTAGCACCGCATAATAGAGTGAGCTCCCGTTACTTGTCCCAGCTTCTGCCAACCTAGCAGTTCGAAAGCATGTAAAAAATGCTTCCCTTCGGTGGGAAGGTAACAGTGTT
>JANHFK010004679.1:30585-57756 GCA_036250565.1 Sibynophis collaris
GAAAGGTTGCTGATAAATAAGCATAATATTAAGAATTTTTTGACTGTGTAGATGCCGATTATTGTAAACCCTTATGATTAGATCTCAGAGTGTTTTGTCTTTGTAACTCAGTTTCTCTCTTTTTGAAAAAATATTCTGTGTAAAATTTTCCATTACCCTTTCCTAAAGAAAAACCAATAAAACTTGTTATATAAAACAAAACAAAACCAACATTGTGTTGATCTTTCTTTATATTAACTCCTTGTTTCTTTTACCCATGCTCTGAGATTTTCCTCTGTACTTCAACTTTAACTGTTCATAGGTCTTTTACAAATTTTATTGAATTTGGGTTACAATGCTACTTTGTGTTCTTCCTTTTCTTCCAGGATAGATTCATGCCAATTCTTAATTAATTAATTAATTGTTTGCTGGAACAAGATATTCTTGACACCAGTATTTCAACTATGCTTAAATTAGACGCGTCATCTCAACTTTTATTCTATTGTATTATCACATTTTTGTAGCTGGTTAACATTTGAACTGGAGCACTGTCCTGATCCATTAATTGCAAGCTTCCTATTCGTAGTGTCCTCAATGTGATTTATTTGTTGTTTATTCTTAATTAATAGGTATACATTGTCAGGATCAGTGAATGTAAGGTTTAATTTTCCTTCTAAGCCTTGGTAATATCATTTATTAACCTTTCCCAATATTTTTAGAAACTATAAAAAACTTTTTATCAATGCTGGACTATGGTAATTGAGTAAGATTGGTAATAGATAGGCTGAAAATAAAAAGTTCTTTTTTATCATTCTTAATAATATTTAAGGCTAGACTGGGACTTTTTAACCCAACATTAAGCATTTTTGTTTTCTCCATCAAGCTGTTCACAGAAAAAGTAGGTCTATGGCTTATTTTGTCTTGTAGCACTTTTTTTTTCAACACTGTGGTAGAACTATACAATTAGACATTTGCTTAACAAAGAGGGAGAAAAAGAGTTTGGGGTGGACTTCTGGAGAAGAAATGGGGACAGCTCTCTTAAAAGCAGAATGCAGCAGAATAAAGAGCTTGTGAATGGAGAGACTCTTTGATAATCTTCTCAACACAAAAAGATTTAAGATTGACTACAAGTGCTTCAGATAGTTGTTACTTGCAAGGCCACAAGGCAGCAACGTCTGTCAAGTTGAAAGTTCTGCAAAACAAGGAAGTAACCATCCTGATGAAAGTACAATTGGAACCTTCAGGACTTTGGGGTAGCATAGTTGTTTTTCTAAAATTGCTTGTTAACTGCTTTTAGCAGTTAGGAACCTTTGGATTAACAAATCTGAAACCTCCAGGTAAATTTGAAATGAAAGAAATTTGGAATTAATTATAAAAATCCTTCCCATGAAAACTGTTTTTGTTTTGAATTTTTTGATTGGATGTTGGAACAGGATCTGAAACCAGAAGGAAATAAAGATTACAATTAAAGGAGAACACTTAAATTCACCTTACTAATACAGAATGGAGCAAACTAACATTGGATATATTGGCTAATACTTAAGAACAGTGGACTCAGTAGTTAACTTTAAGAGTGTCTTCTTCTATAGATAGATTGTGTTAAAAAGATGCTACTGAAGAAGGACAAGTTTCACCATACTGATCTGAAAGTGGATTTAAAAATGACACGCTACAAGAATGATATGTAAAAAGATGCTATACAAACAAATGAAACCATCCACTTCCTTAATAATTAAAAGGGATGCACAAATAACAAACCAAAAGAGTGACCTGTATAACTTTCTTATATTTTATTTACAAAAGAGATTTGTTAAAACTTTGAAAACCTTGTGTGAGAAGAAGAGACAAAAAATGAAATTGACTGTAAGACATTATTTGAAGGGACTAAAGACCAAGATTGTTAAAAGTACAAGGGAGGAATATAAAGTTGGCTTATTTGATCAAGGTTAAAGTACATGTGTTGTTATCTCTGATAACCCTTAATAGAATTTGGATCTACAAAGTAGTTCTAAATATTGCCGGGTGCCTGTATTACAATACATAAATGAATCACAAACTTTGTGAAATATCATAATGTGTTACTTGCTGTTGGAAAGCTATAATTATATAAAATGCATATGCATTGATAAACTAATGTTGTCCTAAAGAAAATGTGCATCTCTGTTTAATAATGCATACATTATTTTATTATCTCATGCAATTCATGTGACTGTGGAACTTTTCCTCCTTGAAATATTCTAAAGCAAGTAAGAGGAGCAGATTTTTTTTTAACCATTCTCATGAGGCTGCCAAATGTATAGGGGAACAGCCACTATAACATGGGATATTCTATCACAGTTAGAAGATCTCCTTTCTGCTTCTAGAATACATTACAAAATGTAGGCTTGTGTGAGAGAGGAGATGGCACTTTTCTTTCTTTATGCAAAATTAAAAGAAAAAAACCAGTGTTTGTATTTAGTTTGCTACTAGCGGTTTTCTATACATGTATTCACACACACGAAAAGAGCAAGGAGTAGCAGGCTTGGCTTTAATAGAAGATGGATCCTAGGGAAATATGTTCGCAGTCCAGTGGGAAAGCTCAAATATCAAGGACACTCACTGATTAATAGTGGGAAAAGACTGACTTCTAATTAAACCTTTTTACAGAGGCTTAAGGAGATTTAAATACCATTTATCATTCTGGAACAGAAAACCTGTGTTTCTCCAGATGTTGCTGAACTAAAATTTCAGACAGTATGACGAATGTTGGGAGTTGTGGTTCACAACAATTGCAGGTTAAAGAAAATTAAGTGAATTCAACAGAAGAAAAGGTTTGCACCAAGTAGGATTTGCATTGATACAGTTCTTCTTCTCTAATTTTTGAACCCTAGGTCTAATTGGTGGTGCAAAGGCATATTTGTAGCATTGCTTTATATTTCAAGAACAGTAGTAATACAGCTGAGTTATTTTTTCCCATGTGGAAATTAAAATAGAAGGATTATATTTGTTTGAACTTGTCATTCAGAAAAAAATATTTGAACTCTAAGGGTTATCCATTAATAGCAATTAATCACAACAAAAGCTGTTCTCTTTGAATGTATGTAAACAAGGATTGTTACTTTTATTTTTAAATATAAAAAGGATTAGTTCTGATAAATTTCTCATTGGATTTAAAAAGAGTATTGTGTCTCTTTAAACTTTTTTGCTCTTTAAGCACTTTAGTGTACTGCAACCTCCCTTGATTATAGAAACGTCTCTGTTGTGCTTTCCACGGTAATGACACACCCCAGGATGAACACTCTGCTCACTCATTAGTTGTTTATCCTGTCAATCAATTCAATGCAACTAGCACGATGTTCTGTCTGCAAGGAGAGCTTTGCTGTGCCTGGAATTAAAAGCAGATAGTATGCTGGGGAGAAATGCTCACGTGAAGCTAAAATTAATGTGATTATTTTTTTTCAAAGGAACTAATTTTTGCTATGACAAGAAAGGAAGAAAGCATCACTCAATAAGAAATAAATATACTTTGGTAATTCCTTGAGAAATATTTTGAGAAATATTTATTATTGTTACTATAGTGCTATTGTAATCAGTAATGATCCCTGCTTTTTCTTTTAATATTCATTATAGATCAGAATTTTAGAATCTCTGATTAAGAAACTGCAATTTAAAACTTTACTATTTTAATTTAAAAGTTGGAGTTTAAAATGATCTGATTTAAAACAATGTAATTGTGGTAGATTTCGTGGGCAAATATAATTTGGGATGTATCTTACACTAACTTGCCTATTCTTTTATATTGCTGACATGGCGCAGTATTAATGTCAGATAATTTGTGATTTTATAATCTTTCAGGTGTTAATATGAGATGTGGATAATCTGTGAGTTTATACATCCTGATACACAGGATGTTTTTTATCCTATTGAGTCTTTTTTTTTAATGGAAATAGAATACAGCCTGTGGTTAATGTCTATCTGTCTACTTCTGTGGCTTGCATGTTCTCTGACTCCCAGAAAGGGGAACAAAACTTCATCTGGAATATTGGACAGGTGTTCTGTAATGAGGCATCATGTTTGTAAATACTGTATACTTCAAACTGAAATTTTAGGTCTTCTAATAATTTTTGTGAAACTTTTCATCTTCAACAATTAAATTATCTATTTATCATTTATCTATTTATCAATTAAATTATCTATTTATCCATTTATCACAGTGTGTTGGTTATATTTGTTTAATGCCAGTGGCAAATAGCATAGAAAATGTTACTTATTTCTGTTGTATATATGGGCTGCTCTGAAAGGGTGGGGCATTCTTTGGAGCATGGCCAAGGCATTTGGGGGCTGCTTGGGGGGCATAGAGCACCAGGAAGACCTGATGGTGAATGGAAGTGAAGTTAGAAACAGTACTTTATTGTACAGTATTTTATTTTTTCATTAGTATTGCAAGATCCCTCTTTGAAACATAGCCTCTCAAACTATGAAGTAGATCTCTTCAGAAATACGTGTTTTTCAGTTTCTCAGTATTAATTTAAAAAGTTTAGGTTTTTTTCTCCTTTGTTATATAAGAAAGGAAATAGCAATGAGCTGAAGGTTTCCTGGGTATTTTTTCAGGCCCTACCATGTATATTCTATTCTTCTTTTTAAGGCATAATATGAACTGTAAATAGGGTAAGAAGATACTGTTTTAAAAGTTAGAGGCCTAGGGTGATAAAACTAGAAATGGCTATATATTGTTTCCTGAGGAACTTCTTATCCATTCTGTATGGTGCAAAATAAATCTTTCTTCTTTACTGATAGCAGATGAATACCACTATAAGTTATATTATAAAATCAGTGATTTCTTATATTGTAAAATAACTGATTTAACTCATCAAATGCAAAAAACTTGTTTTAGCACAGTGTGCTAAAAGATCTTGCAGAAGTAGCTTCAAGGACTGTTTACTAAACCAATGCAGAAAGCTGTTTATTCCAGTCTAGTAATTTCTTAAACTGTAAACATGTAAAGTTAAATTGATTTAACTTCCCAAATTGCATTATAAAGTGTGCAATAGAAGAAAATATAGAATCTTTTAGGACAGTGAAGAGCAACTGAAATTGTATATGTTGGACTGTAATAATTTATTTAGTTGAATGTATCTGCCATGTTAGTAATTTAAAGTAAATTTTGGGATATATTTGAAATAAAAAATATTAAATCATACAAAATTATTACTATTGTTATAATTATTATAGAAATCTACTAAGGCTTCTGCTTTCAAGGGCATATATTTCACATGAGTTTATATTTAGATAAAGTGTTACAAGAACATTTTATCTAAATGTTACAAGAATTTCTGGCCCATACTTGTTTGCCAGAGAAATTATACAGTGGCTATTTTAATGATATGTAAACAATAACTAACTAATAACTACGATAGCACCATATCACACATTTTGCCACATCAAACACTGACACCTCTTTCTGCTGTGCCTGCATCTTTCCCTGTAACATTTTTATTGATCTGGCAGTGGTGAGTATTACTGCTTTTTTAAGAGTGGCTTCAGTTGCCATTTTATATATACAGGATAGAGAGAGCGTGTAAAACATCAGCAGGAGTGCACCTAGTAGAATGGTAGGATAGTGCAAAGGAAAGGAGCCAGGTGGAAAAAGAAAATGGAGGGCTGGTCCAGTGGTTCTTCCTGGTCTTAAAATAGCTGCAGCTTTGTGATGCTGGGGAGTGTGTCAATTTCACTGCTCCATGTGTCAGGAAGCAGAGCGAGGTGGAAAATTCTAGGCCTGATTTTGTATCCAGAAATGGTATATACCATAGTTGGTTTAAAAAATCAGCCAGCACTAGCTAGTTTATTCATGTCAGATTATTTATTTTTTCACCACTGCAGTTTTGTGGATTCAAACTGAGCCCTGACGAACCAAACTTGAATCTGAATCTTCTTGCAATTTATAGTTTGCAACATACTGCTTCAAAATACTGGCGGTTCTATAGGCTAACAGGGTATTACATTTTATTTCCATACCATATGATTTTACCATTTAGGATACTTTATGTGCCAATGCCTTAGCTGTTTTTGAGACTTTTTAGTAAAATGCATTATCCAGAGGATGACAAAGCATTGTTGCAAATGAAGTCTAATTTCCATAAAATTATAATAAAACTGGCTTGAGTGTGAATATCAATTTAATACTAAGGCTTAAATATTTATTATTGTGAACTGTGTATTTATAGTATTTAATCTCTACTACTTTGCACAGTAAGAAATTGCAGAGCCATTGGTGCACAACTTTGGAAAGAGTTATTATGGAGGACTGGCAGCAATATTTGCTTTACATGGAGATACTCAACCAGAGTACAGATGAATATAGACATACTTTTTGCAATAATCTACTGTGTCCCTATCAAACACCCTGAGAAATGCCCAAATTCCAAGATTTTTCAAATTATTTTCTGTGTTTTTCATTTGATGATTTTTTTTCAGACTAAGAAGAAATTTCCTGACAGAACAATTAATCAGTCAAATAATTTGCCTCCAGAAGTTGTGAATGCTCCAACACTGGAAGTTTTAAAGAAGAGATTGGACAACCATTTGTCTGAAATAGTATAGAGCAGTGGTTCCCAACCTTTTTTTGGCCATGCCCCAACTAAGCATCTCTAAAATCCCGATTCCCTCCCCCCCTCCATGACATATAATACTTACTATTCCTGGTTTAAACAAGGTTCCAAATTGCCCCAATTAAAAATTAAATTGTCCTCCTGTTGGGATAGAGTTTCTTGCTTGAGCAGGGGTTGGGCTAGAAGACCTCTAAGGTCTCTTTCGTTATTCTAGACCAGGGCTGTCAAATTCGCAGTCCATGGGCCAGACGCGTTATGCAGTGGCCACGCCCATGCCCGGTTTGGTGAAGGGGAAAAAGTGGCAATACATCATGTGACAACGTGAATTTGATATCCCTGTTCTAGACGGAATAGCTGAAATCCAGCCCCCAACTAAGAATAGTGTTAGTCTGCCAGATTCCAAGCTGAGGACTTTAACATTCCAGTGATATCTCCTGAAGAGAAACATTAAATATCTACACTGAACTAATCACTCTGAAAATTGCCACTGCAAAGTAAAAATAACTGTGAAAGCAAGAATATATTGTATAAATATTAAATGGTGTTATATAGAAAGGTGCATGCCTCTGTAACTATACTATGCAAGTGTGAAAGTTGTATATTATAAGAGATTATATATTAGGCCTGAAGACATTGAGTCTTCATTGAATAATGAGTATTTTTTAAAAAAAAGTAATGTAGAGAAAGTATTCTCAAATGTCTAGAGTTCCGTGACAGACTAAGGGAAAGAAAGAAAGGAAAACCATTGTTTTTGAAAAGAGATTCTGGGAATCTTTTCTTTCTTTAAACAGCCTGGTAAAAATTGAAAACCTCAATATAGTGTTTCAACTTCTGCTTATTCTAGAGATGTGAGAAAATTATGACTCTTTATAGATACTGTACATCGGTGGTCTGAGTTTCTGAAAGTACTTAATTTATAAATCTTCAACTTTCCTTTCTGCCCTGTTGATTGCAGAAATTGTTGTTTTGATAAACAGAAAAGATCATTTGTTTTGATAAACAATTGGAGAGTGTCGAATGAATATGGAACTAGTTTAATACCCAGGTGTTTCTACCTTTGTTTTATTATTACTTTGCTTGCTAATGATATGCATACAGTCTGTTTTGCCGGGTTTGAATTTATAAATGCATATTAAAGACATCTCACCATATGTGAATCCATTAAGGCCTAGATATGGCCAGCTCCATGTTGTTGTATGCAGTTGGATTCATTCTCTCTTATTTCTTTTTACAACTTACATAATACAGGTTTCAACAATAAAAGACAGTTTATATATTTTAATAAGACAGATATTAAATGTTTACTGGCTATTGTTTACAGTTACTTCTTATTTTTCTAGAGGCCTGAAATATGTTTGTAAACTGCATCTGTCTATAAATTCCCCTAGAGGACATTTAATTTTTTTTAATAAACAATGATTAATAAGATAGTACCTTACAAGATTGTTAATGGTCAATGTGGTCATCGTAACCCAGGATGTAAATGCCACATCTTTCACGTTTAGTACCGTATTTCAGCAATAGTAAGATATTTGAAGTCTGAAATGCCATTATCTTTTATACATTTCTCTAGCCCAATACTACCCATCCTTTTAATGCATAGTGGAATTAATCTGCAATTTAACTGAATGAGATGAGTTTATGCTGGATTTCATACTGTCTGGCTTGATTTACCTACCATATCTATACTTCACATGATTTTATGTCCTCTTATTTGCCGTTTAGTAAGCTAAAGAGACCCAAATCAGGCAATGTTTTCTCATATAGAAATTATTCCAATCATTTGATAATTTTAGTTTCCTTTTTCTGCACTTTTAAAAATAATTGCTTTTATACAAGGCCTGTTTTCGTATCTGCTTCTTTTTCATCAATTAGCATTTTTCCCTAAGTAAAAACAGCAGGTGGTATTTATGTAAGGAAACCGTTCATGAATGTGCATGCTTATATGTTTACCTAGCAGATTGTTTTTATTCTGTTATACAAATTTATTTGATTATTTTATTGGAAATTCTGACCGTTGTATGTCTATGTGTGTTTTATATATGTGCACTGTATCACTAGAATGTTACTTTTATTTTTGTTTCATTGTCAATTTCTTTCTCCCCACCCTTCTTTTACTTTGCCACACTGTTGTTTTTTTAATATTGTTTTATTTTTATTTTAAAACTGTGAGTGGAATTATTGTCTTCCTGTCTCCATATTCAGGTAGTATCAGTGGCTGAGTATCACCGCAGAATCGATGCTCTAAATAGTGAAGAACTACGTACACTCTGCCGACGTCTCAAGGTGCTTTCTTCTCAACTAGAGATTAGAATTTATTTTTAATGTAGTGGTCCTGATCAGAACAAAGCCGATATTCAATTATTTTGTCTTCATTACTGTACTGAAATAAGGCAGCAATAACTTCCTCATGGTTGTGTTTCCCTTTATGAAGGGACAGGGTTGTTCTGGTGACATTTTTGACAATTGAGTCACTTTTAGAGCTGAGCCAGACTTCTGAAAGTTCAAAGTAAACTTCCAATGATAATACAAGTGCTTCACTTTTTTGGCGAAATTTTGAATAGTTACATACTACTCTGTTACAAGGACTATGCAGACCTTAAGTTAGCCCATAAGATGTAACTCATGAAAAGATCAGTGCAATTCCTGATGTCTGTGAAACCAGTTGTTGAATCTTCCTGGCCAAACTTAAGTTAAAGATTGCCTGGATTCTCACACAGATATTTCTAGAAAGAAGAGTAGAAGTACCATCCCAATACCTAGGAGGCTCATGAAGGCTTGAAATTCATTCATTATTAACTGTTGTCAAGGTTAACTATGATGAATGGATCAAACTATTTCAAACATTTCTAAAGCTGGCCTGTAGTTTCATGTTTGAATATAACAGGGTATTGTGTATGTTCGCCTTGTGGCTCTATGGAAGCAGGAGAGGCATTATGTGAGAGAAGACTGGGATCATTGACATTTGTCTAAATCAGCCCATCCATATCATGGGCCTTCCAGATAGCTTGAGGCTACATATCATAATCTGACGAATTCCCATGTCTTTGGAAAAGTTATTTGCAAGGCTATAGCTTCACAGTGAGATGTTGGTATTTCCTTTCATTCTTAGCTTGGTGGTCATTATCAGTAAGTACTGTAGTGCCATCTGTATCCTTCTGAAATCTAATGTGTATATACCATCTCTGTTGTATTGTTGCTATTGCCTATTGCTCTGTGTTCTTCTTGGTGTTTTACAATGAACTGTACCACCATTATATACCTGCTTGCTTCAGTCTTTCATCTCCAATTAGCCTAAGAACTAGATCAGATAAGCCTGATATGGTATGAGCTGTTCCTTACAATGTTTTGTCCTGGAACTGATTGGTTACTTATAAATTGATTTCTCATGAGCCTCTAAGGATATCAAATCCCAGTCTGAATTTAACTGTGAAGTAAAAGCTTGGTGAAATGGATACAGGAAGCCTTTGCTAACAAGATTGGTAGCTGGTTCTGCTGTGGGCTGCCTCTTCTTACACAAGAAGGCAGAGCTAGCCAAAAGTGGATCAAATCAAAGCATTTCGGCTTACATGGTAGTTGTAAATGTGGTACTGTCTTTTCTGTGTTGGCTGTCTGTAAATGAGATCTTTATAATCACTCATTTTGGAAGTCTCATTTCCTTCAGATTCTGTGCTGAATCTTTATCTCCTGTTTTGTGCACAATTATTTCTGCAAATCCTCTGTTACTTTTTCCTGTTGTAATATCCTTCTCTTACTGTTAATCTAAGCGTCATGGTCCCTTCTCCCAAGTTCAGCTCTTTTATGGTCCTCTGCATCAATTCCACCCCCACCCCCAAACCATGACTTAGCAAAGACCTGCGTAGCCTCACTGGCCATTTTCCAGCATTGTTCCAATCTTGATGGTTCTTGTGGATACCTGCAAATCTATGGCACACACTGCAGATACTTTTCGTCCTTTTACTGACAGTGGTTTTGGCATTCCTTTTTGCCTCCTTGCTACTTTTCAGGCCAGGAAAAGATTTTGTGGTATTCAAAAAGTGCTGTAAGTTGTCAATAACAATAAAAATGATGATGATGATGATGACATCACACATTTGCTACCACAGATTTTTCCATTAGTGTTAAGTCCTTAAGCTTAAGGTAATTGTACCTTGTGGACAAAATTAAGGGGCTGCATACTCCATAAACCTTAAAACTGGCTTTGGATTTGCATCCTGGCTTTTGTCTTTTCTTATTTTTTGGCCATCATGGTTTAGACAAAAGAAGAAAAGAAAAAGTGGTTTTGAAAAACAAGATAAAAATATTGAATCAGTGCACAGGCTGTATGAAAATGAAATTTAAAAACACCTAGGAGTTCTGTTCTGAGCAATTTTATGTTGTTTTGAAACTTTGTTCACATTTCTTAATTTTCTTTTTCAAAATGATAATGACTTTGTCACATCTGAGGATGGGAGTTTTAATTGAATAAAACTTTACAAAAGAGAATGCAAAAGAGCATGTCAGAGGGCTCAATGGCTAAAACACCTTAAACTCCACCCCTTAACTGCAGAGCAGCTGAAATCAGTTACATAATAATAGATACCTTTTGTTTTGTCAAACTGGATATATATTTTAAATTTTGTTTCTCTACTTTAAGCTGATACCTTATAAGCCTACTAGTATCTATTGCATTCTCAACATATATATGGCCCATGTAATATTAGATGTAATATATATATATATTATATATATCTAATATTACATGGGCCATACCCGAAAATAATCATGAACAATATATATATATATATGCATGTGGAAGGTGGTGTATGCATTATTACTCTTATATCTTTAAAATTTCAGAAGCATTTTTAAAATCTTTATGAAATAGAATTGCTACTGAATTAATACAGTAATAATCTATCTAATGCAGAGAGTTTTGCTAAGAATTTAAGCCTCTATAGTGCTATGAGCCATGGTGACACAGTGCTTAGAATGCAGTCCTGCAGACTACTTGTGCTGACTGCCGGCAGTTCGATTTTTACCAGGTTCAATATTGACTCAGTCTTCCATCCTTCTGAGGTTGGTAAAATGAAGACACATATTGTTGGGGGCAATATGGTGACTCTGTAAACTGCTTAGACAGGGCTGTTAAACACTGTGAAGCGGTATATAAATTTAAGTGCCATTGATATTCCTATTTATTTTAATGTAACTAAAAAGTATATATTTTGTTTTTATTATTTGTTATTTTGTCAGTTTTTCTTAACACAGAATTGGATCAACATTTTAAAATCTTTTGTCACATTTTGAATAATATTTATAGTTAATTATTTGTGGAAGCAAACGCTTTTGTAGTTTTGTTCATTCTGCTAAACAGCGAATATTTCAAGAGGTTTGTTTTTGACATAAATCATGAGTTAAGACCATTGATAACATGAGAGGTTAAAAGAAAAACTTTTGAGATCATGAATTCAAGAAATCTACTATTTTAAAAGCTTATTTTAACTGCATATACTTAAATAATAATGAAACGCCATCTCGAAAAGTCAGCACATTATGTCTGTTAATAGAAATTGGGGTAGGGGCTTGGGGGAGCAACTGTTAATAAAATATCAAATGGCATGTGGATTATTTGCTATTGATATAGCTGTCAAATTTCCTTATAGGATATCTGCCCTTATAGAAATCTGTCATTGGCATTTCAGAACTAATTTATTAACTGGATAAACTTTTCATTATTGTTTAATATCTCAAAGATACAAGTTTGTAATCAGTAAATGTTAGTTATATAAACACTTGCTAAGTTCCTTTTTTCAAGAAAATAATTGTCAAACAGAATACCAGATCAAATGGTATTCTTTAAACACAGTTAAAGGGTTATATATCAATGGACTACATAGTCTTCCTTCTTTTAATTGGTGAATCATTTTGTAAGTAGGATACCTTTTAAACTCTGCCTGGAAGCATTTTAGCAAAACTAATTTAAAATAATCCCTTTGCTTGTATTAGCTGTGATTAATGTTACTGATAATGAATAATTGTTGGGGCGAAGAATTATAGAACCTGTTGAAGTATAATAATCATTCCTGCAGCATGACAAAATTCCTAACTCTTGTTATTAGAAACTTGTGTTGGCTGATTATGTGAAGCATAGCATTAATATTTGATTTAGATTGTTGAAATAAACATTCCTTACCTTGCAACTATTGATTAAATGTGTGCATTCAAGACAGATCATGTTTTGGTAACTACATAGACAGATTTTCTCCAGGATAAATCTTGCAATTATTCTAAATCGTTTGAATTAACCCATTTAGCTTGCAATAGAATTAAGCTATGGAGTTTTCTTATTTTACAATACCCGGAAGATAGTTCAGTATAATGCATACTAAACATATAAAATGTTTATTGGAATTGCCATACCGATTATTGTAAAATCAGATAGGTATATGTGTATACATCATTTATAGTATGGACCATAAAGATACAGCACATAGAAAAATACAGTACTTCAACTTGTGAGAACTGTCTAAAAAGTTGCAATATTCCTATTGCAGCAATATGATTTTTCCACGTGATTTCTCTCATAGTTCTTGCTGATCACTTGCTCAGTAGATATACATAAGATGTTTATAAGAGATGTGAATGGCAGTTCTATGTTTTGTGGAAAAAGTTGATGTATTTAGGTTCTTTTAATATTACTGAACATTTAAGAGGTCTTTCAGTGCTTCTAGGATAGGTGCATCAAGTAGAATACATCTATTTTCAAACAATAAAATGAAATGTGTTTTAAACAGAAGCATTGAGTGGAAGGGTAGCCAGATCCCTTCTTATCCCAGATGTCCCATCCCTCACGTGCATGGTCTGCTCCACCCAAATCTCCAGCTGTTTCCAATTTTATACGTAGTTTTGAAATTGGAAATGAGTGAAGCCAGGAGAGAAGTGATAAGTTTCAATGGGGAATGGAAGATAAAAGATTGACACAGAATCTCGATCTTTTCTACCATTTATCTACATTAATTCCTGCCCAGTATAAGATTTTACACATTGTTGCAGGAGCACACATCTTTATTCTCAGGTAATTATATTATATTTTCATGTGAATGTTTATACGTGCAGCAAGACTGCATAGATTAAGATTACAATGGACATGCACAATATTAAAAGCAGTTTATATTTAAAATAATGTAACCTATGGACTGCAATTCTTTTTCTTTTCTTTTTTTAATTCTTTTTTCTTTTCTTTTTTGATGTAAGGTTTTCTTTTCAAAAGACAATGATTCTGTTTGTATGAGTAGTCAACTGATTCTTACTTAAGGATAGATTTGAATATCTTCTGTATACCGGGATACAAATATTATACTATTGAAGTATAATATTTTTGAGATTCTATTATGTTTACCTCTGAGATTCAGTTTTAATCAGGATCAAATGGTACTTAAAAAATTATAGGATACAAAAACACAGTTTAAATAATAGAAATGGATCAAAGCTTGCAATCTCACATTCTTCAGTGATGGGCCATATCCAAATTAAACATAGGAATCTGGCATTGTATCTAATATTTAAAACATTACACAAGTTGTCAGGTAAGCAAAATTTTTCAGTTTTACAAGATGAATGTGATAAGGAAAGTTTGTTTTGAATAGCATTTTGAATGCTAATTCAACTTTCTCCCTTCCATGCAGATTACTACAAGAGAAGATACATATTCAAAGCAGGAAACAACTATCAAAACCGAACTGGAGCCTGAAGCATTTCGGCCAAATCTTAGTGATCCCAGTGAACTGTTACAGTCAGATCAAATTGAAAAGGTATTGTATAGGAAAAACAATACGGCATTCTTTATATTGACACAGCTTTCACATTGCAATAAAATAGTTTTAGAAAATTGAATTGAAACAGTAATTGTTGTTTACTAAGGATATGCAAGAAACAAAATGCTTTGTTAAATATATGATATAATACTTGAAATATTTTGAATTGATTAAATTCTAACATAACAAAATTCAGAACCCTTCCAGCATTCAGTATATGAATGAAACTTTTAAATGTTTTGCATATTCTGCCATAGAGAGCAATGGCAATTCAAAGAGTAATTGGAAAAACAGGAACTCAAAAAAACATCCTGCTCCCTTTTTATGTTAATTTATAATGTATAACATCCAATGATTCATCACATTCCAGAAAACTATAGAACATTTCAGTCTCCCTCTCAACCATGGCATTCTCAACAAAGTTGAGCAATTGCATGAGAAAAGTCCTCCAAATTGGAAGTGGTTGAAGACGTGCCACAGATGATCCAGCTCTGAAACTGATCTGTCTTACTTAGAGTAACATACTGAGGACACCTTGAATCAATTCAGTAGATATAGTTCCAGAACAGGGATGGGTTCCACTTAACTTCGCTACTGGTTTGCAACAGGAGCATGCGTGTGCGTGTTTGGTTTGCTCACATGTGGAGCTTCTCCGCATGCACAGAGCATCTGTGATGATGTCAGGGTGAGTGAGTGGAGCCTCCTGCCGTTGCTACTACCAGTTCGTAAGATCCGGAGCGAACCGGTAGGAACCCACCACTGTTCCAGAAGTTACAAATAGCTCCTCCAATGGCATGATTTAAAGGAGGTTTGGTGTGGTCTGGAAGGAACTTTCATTTCCAAAATCATTGAATTTTGTATATACTCTGGTAATCTATTCTGACTTCTGTTTGACACACTACATAGTGAAAATCTGGACAAGAGCATTGGTTTTTTTTGTAAATTTAATAGGGAGCATTTACAAATTCATAGGGAAACACAAAGCATTATTCACCTCAACGCACCATGTGAACAAGACCAGATAAATAAATAAAAACATTTCTGGCTATTCGCTTGAAATATAGTGTACAGAACTGCATATAACATTCTGCCAGTAATGTTCAGAAAAAAACAACCAAAAGGTTTTTGCACTGTGGTGGCACAGTGGTTAGAATGCAGTATTGCAGGCTAATTCTGCCCACTGCTAGGAGTTTAATCCTGACCAGGTGAGGGCTGACTCAGCCTTCAATCCTTCCGAGGTCGGTAAAATGAGCACTCAGTTTGTTGTGGGCAATATGCTGACTCTAAATCGTTTAGACACTGCTGTAAAGCACTTTGAAGCAGTATATAAGTCTAAGTGTTATTGCTATTAACAAATGAAAACACACCAGTACATATACAGCCTGTAAGCTCTACTTTCTATAAAGAGCAAAGCATTTGTAAAAAGCAATGAAAGTTACTTAGTAAACAGGGAAATAGTTGATATATTTGGGATTATTGCTACTGAACATAAATGAATCACTCTCTGAACCACATGAGACAATTCCTAGGAACCAATATCTCGGTATTTTTTTTTAATTGCTCTACGTTTCTCCTCTCACTTACTCTTGGCCAACAGCAGTGGGAAGAACCTAGTCACTTTATTTTTATATATATAATTTTTATTATAATAAAACCTAATACAAATTAAACAAAGATAAAAGGGAAATGAGCAAAAAGTACAAAGAATAAAAAGGAAAAGTAAGAATATAATAAAGATTAAAGAAATACATAAAGAAGTGACTTCCAACCTTCATCACAAGGATGAATCACAAGTATAAATTTAGTGTCTCTTCACCTCCTCCAGTCACCTCTTCACCCCATATCCCATCTCTTATATATAACTTTCCAAAGGAATTCATTTATTGGTCTAATATTAAAAACACAATTAATAAATGAAGCCATGAAATAATAGAAAATGTTGTGCTATGATCTTAAAAATTAGGAAAAAATAAAGCTATTTGCTCTAACATTTCACTTTGGCTGTTCAATTCTTATTTTAAGTTAGAGATCTGAAACACATTTTAATATTAAACATTTCAAGTTTGAATTGTTGCATTTTAGGCCAAATCCAAAACAGTTGACTACAATTCAAAGTAGTTTGTTCCAACCTTAGTACAAATATCCCAATATCATCCAATCATTCCAGAAGCATTATGAACTCAAAATAGTCTTGTTTCAAATTCAGAACAGGTGTTTTTAGATTGAAGAGAGTCTGTTTTGAACTCAAAACACTTGAACATTTCCAAAGTCATCAAAACAATGTTGTAACTATTCCAGCAAGGATCAAACAACTGTTTCAAAGTCGAAACAAAGCATTTCACACACAAAACCACATTTGTAATAAAAAACATTTCAGATTCAAAACTTTCTGTATATCATTATTATATGGTAAGTAAGAAAGCCTAACTTGGCTGCTGTAATTGTTTATTTTATGTTAAAGCATAAAACCAAAATTTGAATCAATCTGTTTAAAATGTACTTCTTTGGAATAGTATTCTATCTGGAATAGATAGAAATGTTACTTGGATAAAGAAAACATGGTTCTAAATGAAACCGGTCTGAATTAACTCCATTGCATAAAGCTAGATCTGTTAGTTGTAATCATGAGGAGATTATCTAAATTACAACTTTAATTGTCCATAGAATTATTTGTGGAGTTTAGGATAATCCTAGCGGATCCATTTTTATTTGTCTTGAGGGGTTTTTCTCAGTAACTGTTTTCTTGATGAGGGAAAAAAAGAATAAGGTTTATTAGTCCTTAAGTATTCCTCCTTGAACATTGGTCACAAGTATACCCAGTGCGCTTCTAGGACTTGGAAGATATGAAGCAACAGTGGAAAATATAATTCCTGTGGATTTCAATAATTTATATACTGCTTTTGTTTGTAAGCCCACCTTGAAACAACTCAAGGCATCTTGTATACATGAAGAACCCTAAAAGAATAAAATAATACAGTAAAAACCGTAATAATACAAACAGAAAGAGTTAAAACTGACCTTGAACCTGGTATTACTCAATCTCCAATTACTCCTTGAAAATATTTGTGGTTTTCTTAAACATTAATAGAAATGGAGATATCCAGATTGTTGGCAGGAGATCCTTCCAGAGGGAACACAAGACTTGGGGCATCTAGCTTGCTGTCTGGTTTCCAGAAAAAGCCCCAGTATATGTCTTCAGCTATAAGATAGGCAGCAAATATATGTGATAAATAGAATTCAGTTAGAATGGACAATCCCTGAATGGTACTCTCAGTATGTCTAGTAGCTTTTAGTGACGTTAAGTACCATGACTTGCAGTTTATAGTCTTTCTACGCGATGCTATATGTTGCTGCATGTTGTTTGTACTTGCTGCAAGCTATGACTTTTGCTAATAAGAGAAAAAAGAAAGGCCATGTTGAGGTGAATAGAAAAAGTTCTGATTTTCATCTCACCCAAGTTGTTGCCTTGTTTGTCAAAATATATGTAGGATATTCAACAATACAATTTCAGTTCCTGAAGCAGTGTAATTTGAACAGGCTAGATTCAACGTCAATAACCACAAAGGGCAAAACGTAAGACCTAATACTCTTCTCCCAAAAGCATTAACTTGGAAATAAAACACAGGTAATTTCAATAGAACTTAAATCCAGGTAAATTACTTAATATAGCAAATTCATTTTGCCTCTGTGTAGCGTAAGGATTGAAAATGTTGCTATAAAGCATCAGGCATTTATAAGGTTTAGTATAAATATTAATTTTGGGGTTTTTTTGTATATTTAACACAACATGTTTTGTCCCCATGAATTAAAACCTTTTTCTAGGTTAATCACTTTGTTCAGTGCACATGCCTCACTTGCACCTGTGTTTCTTTAGCTGACAAAGCAGCTCCCTCCTCGAACTATTGGCTATCCATGGACTCTTGTCTACAGTACTGCAAAGCATGGCATGAGCTTGAAGACTTTGTACAGAACTATGGCAGGCTTAGACACACCAGTGCTGCTGGTTATCAAAGACAGCGATGGACAGGTATGGAAATTGCAATGGCTATTTTTTGTCTTTCCTTTGCTTCCCATCTCTCCCATAAATCTTAAATTTTAAGACAACTTACTATCATACAGGAAAGCACAATGTTATTTTTTTTTTAAAGAAAACTCAGTATAGCAGGCTGATCATAAACATAGTTCAAAACACCTATAGCATTTTAAATGAGCATTCCTTCAAGGTGAACTCAAGCCCTGATGACTATGTAGCTGTTGCTACATAGCATTCCTGGCAATAATACCAAAGTGGTTTTCCACTGCCCTTCCTGTTGGTGCTTTAAAAACAAAGTAACTTCACTGCAGTGCAGTAGATTTAACTGAATGCTTGATTGCAAAAATATGGAAAAAATCATTGCAAAAAATTGTTGTTTTTGTAGGGAAAAATCAAATCAGTCTTTCACCACAAATGTGTTAATCTACAAAAGTATCAAGGGATTTGATTTAAGTACATGGAATAATTTTTGAAAGAGTGGATATATTTTATACTTCCATAGTAATATTTAATATTAGAGACATGGTGGGTTGATATAAATCAAGTAGGGGGCTGCGGTGGCTCATGTAAGAATGCTTGGCCTGCACATCGCTGAGGTAACTGCATTTACAGGTAAAGATAACACCGCCCCAAAAAATTCCTTTCACAGAGGCAGCCAGCCACCTCAGTGATCCCTGGCTGACACGTTCCATACGCTAATAAATAATGAAATAAAGTTTTCAGGAAGGGACAAATTAGAGAAATAGTATAACCATTTAGAGAATTATTAAAGCTGTTTTGCTGCTGCAGCTTGACTTCATGTGCGTGTGTATGTTTGAAAAGTCTGAACCCAATACAGAATGGGATAGTTTAAGATAATTTAACTCATGCAAACAGAAACATTTTTGCTTTCCAATACCCACACAGAATCTTCCAGTTTCGGAGCTCAATGGATGCCTAAAAAGAGGAGTAGGAGAGAAATATTGGTACTTACTTTAGGGAAAGCTTGTGGAGGAATATAAGATTTCAAATCTTTTCTCAAATGAGAGCAATCCTTATGATTTATCATCTGTTTTGCATATTGGGATGGTTGGCAAGATTGTGGGGAAGAGAGAGATGTATACAAAACCTGAAAGGAGGCCTCATAGAGAAAGCAAAACCTGTTCCATGTCAACCCAAAATGCAAAACAGAAGTTACAGGAAAGCAAATTGTTGCTGTCTGTTAGAAATTAGGAGCAGTGAATCACTGATGCAGCTTCTATTTGTTGGATGTGAGAGTCATAATGATGTAATGGTTAAAGTTGCCACGCTAGAAACCAGAAAAATGTGAGTGCTTGTCCTGCATTATGCATCAAGCCAGCTGGGTTACTTTGAACCGGGAAGAAGATAATGGGTAATCATTTCTGAATTCTTGCCAAGAAAACTGCAGGGGCTTGTCCAGGCAGTGACCAGAAGGCAAGACTGATTTGAAACTATGCATTCATATGCGTGCGCATGTGCACACACAAACACACATCTGTTAGATCTATTTACACAAAATGCTGCTCAGTCATCTGTTATTTCTGTTTGGAATTCTGCAGTAAGCAGAGGATTAAACTTGACACTAAATGTCTCAGTCAAATTCTCTTTACCATCACTATAATCACGACACACTTATCACTCAAACTCTTTTAGAGCAATTCTTTTAAGAACAGTCCACTGATTCATTTTTTAAAACACTTCATCATTTTGTTACTTTGGTAATTGAGCATTTACGCCTAAGACTCAAAAACAAAAAGGAAGTGTATGGTTTCCATTGCATTGAATGAAAAGGGAGTGTAGGAAGAGTGGAAAGTCATTGTTCACATGAGACAAACAATATTCCTGCATTCCTTCCCCCCCTCCCCCAAACTCTTTCCTTAAATAAGTGGAAGGCACACTGAATCACTCAAACTGGACTGATCTCTATCTGATAACCTGTTGAGAAAACAAGTGCAATCAGGCTGTGCTGACCCTGCTCTGATGACTTTTTATCTAAATGCATTAGTCCTGCCTTTCCCACCTGACACGTTCGCCCCAAGAACATTGGAAAAGCTGATTTGGCAAGAACAGGGCAAACATTAGAGAAGGCAGCCAGCTACAGCTTGTTCAAATGTTTGTGCTAAGAATTACCTCTTCTTAAAGGAGTGTTCTGCTTTTACGTTTGCTGAATTAACTGCCATCTGGAAGCCTTTTCAATATTTTAGTAGATCTTTTTTATCTACAACAAAAATGTTCCATTAAATACCTTGCTGAAGTTATGGCTTAGTTCAACCTGATGGTTGCTTGTGCTTTGAGCTTCAATAGAATGAATAGAATTAATTCCTGATAATTCCAATTTATCTAATCATGTTCATGGGATAGGTTTTCTATATATTGTGCCGGAAAGCAGTGGAAATGTCATGCTTTCTCTGGACTATTTTTATTCTTTTCTTTAGATTTTTGGAGCTCTCGCTTCTGAACCTTTTAAAGTGAGTGATGGGTTTTATGGCACAGGAGAAACCTTTCTTTTTACATTCTGCCCAGAATTTGAGGTAAGCGCTTAGAAAAAAATGCCTAAATTATTTAGATAATATATGTGAGATTACATTATTTATGAGTCTAACCATTTTATGTTGCAATGAAATTATTTAAATTCCAGTTAAAAATAAGCAGAATCATATTTTGAGGCCTATTGTTTAGAATTTAGATTGCAGTTGCAATGAACCTTACATTTCCCCATGAATTTTCCAGTTGTAAAGCTATTATAAACAAACGTACACAGCCACAAAGCCAATAAAGAGTTATGATGAACACTACAAATAATTAGTGGTAAACATTCATAAATTCTGCTCTTATCAGAACATCAGAGTTTCTATAAATTACTAAAGGGGAATTAGGATTACTTCATGATTCACTGAATTTAGGGGGCAGGGATAGAAATTCAGCTGAAAGATGGAATTTCAATATATTGAAATAAGTTTAGTTGGCTATCACAGTGAATAAGAGCATTTATTGTAGCATTTTAACAATAAATAAAGTTTCTGGATTTTTCTGAAGCAGAAATTGATAATGATGTCTTATGATGTTTGTTGTTCTTTTAGCAATGATTTCCTTTCATCTGTGTTTGTGTGTCTTCATTTATTTTCCTAACCATTAGGTCTTCAAGTGGACTGGAGACAATATGTTTTTTCTTAAAGGAGACATGGATGCCTTGGCTTTTGGTGGTGGAGGGTTAGTAGCTCTTTATCATTTTTGTTCATTCTGATAAAGTGTTTTGATGCAACATTGGTATGCGATTATACTTTTTGACTTCCTTATATATAGATTCCAAGTATCTCCATGCCCATAATGTTTACTTTATGGCAGCCTCTTGACAATGTTGGCATTTTTTTCTTGAAGAAGTCTGAAAGGGCATCTTTTCTTTTTTGAAAATATTTATTTATATCCCAGCTTTATTAGTTTTAGAAATAACTTAAGGCAGTGAACATACCAATATCCCTTTCCTCTCCTGTTTTTTTCCAAGAAAAACCCTGTGAGAGGGGAATGGCCCAAAGTCAGCTTTCATGCCTAAAGGGGGACTAGAACTCACCATCTCCTAGTTTCTAAGTCATCACTGTCACCATTAGCACCATTGACCATTAGTCAATTTCTACTGGCTCTTACTTGGTTTAGTCTGTCTTATTGGTTATTATCAAAGGTAAAAGCAATTTATTTTATGGATTAGAACCCAGTTTTTAATGCAAAGCTAAAATGTGTTTTTCTTGGCCCAATTTCTGTTCTCGTGGCAGAATAGAATAGAGTAGAGTAGAATAGAATAGAAGTTCTATATTGGCCAAGTGAGATTGGACACACAAGGAATTTGTCTTTGGTGCAGTAGTAAATGTGTTACTCCTGATTAACCACAAAGAAGATAAAGTTCTTGGTTTTATTCATTTATTATAACATTTCTATGGCAGGCCCAGTTTGCATTTGGGCATGTGTCTTTACACTCAACTCAATACAGTGCTAATGCCAGACTGCTGAATCCGGGTTGAACAAGTCCAGATGACCCTAGATGCCAGGAAAGAGTTTGGGTTTTGTTCATCTCCTCGTTGCCATTTTATCATTTATATCAAATATATTGTAATAAAGATGTCATCATCTCAACCCCTAACAAAATTTTTAAAGGTGGTTACTATTTCTACCTTGACCAAATAATTGAAATGCAGTCTGAATCTTTCACAGTAGGGAAAGAATTTTGAAGGGAAAGTTATTGATTTAAAATTTGACCTACATTTGAATACAGTAATGGGAAGAAAATTATTTTTCATATCTGGCAAACTAATTCTCTTCACACTGCAGGGGTGAATTTGCTTTATGGCTCGATGGAGATCTCTATCACGGAAGAAGTCACTCTTGTAAAACCTTCGGGAATCACACACTTTCTAAGAAAGAAGACTTCATCATACAAGATATTGAAATTTGGGGCTTTGAATAAGTATAAACTGTTAAATACTACAAAAGTTTGTCCCAAACCTGATACTGATCAATGCAGTTCAGAAAGCCCTTAAAGCAATATAATGTAGCTTATTTTGCAATGCCTTTCTACATTTCTGCATGACCATCAACATGTCTTTCACATCAGCATATTGGAGTGCAACTGACTGTTCAGATTTTATTTTCATTTTTGAAAGTTGCAAAGCTTTCAAATCGTAATTGATTATTTCTTTATGAGAGCCAGATTTTTATCATCATGTCATTCACATATCCATTTGTTTGTTCTCATTCTCACAATTCAGAAATTTCCTTTATTTCTGTTTAACTATTTCACTGAAACAACATTTAAGCAACATAAAAGCTAATTGAGTTATACTGTATGTACTTGGCCTAAGTAATATGGGGAAGAGATGTTCATAGTTTACCAACAGTGATCAGTCTTGGCTGTTTATTTCAATCAAATATCACCACATCTTTAGTCATATGTCATGAATTGGTATCTATTGTATTTTACTGTTGAAACATAGCTGCCCTATTGATTGTATTGAAGCGTTTTGCACATGCCATTAAATGATCTGCAGGCTTGGGACAAATGTTGGGCAAGGATTCAGCTACGTGATCAAGATATATAATACAGCAATGAGCAACTGGAAAAGTAAGCATAATGCAGTGAGTAATTCATAGTACATATAATACCTTCTTATTGCTAAAGCTATGAAACAGATGCGTTTTTTTCCAAACAGCATATAATATGCATCAAATATATGCATGTGTGTGTCTGTGTGTATATCTACATATGCACACACATACATAACACACCACTCTGTTTTATAGTTCTTCTGTTGTAGCCTTGTAGCACATCATCTCCAAGAATTGCTCCTGTCCAAAACAGAAAACAAAATAGGTGTGGTGTTTTTCTCTTCTTTTGAGTGGATCTGTGTTGTAAAACTGCAATTTGCACCAGCTCTGATGCAATGGGGTAACGTACTCTAGATAGACATCATAACTCAGTAGATGTGTTAATATGCAAAATTTACTGTTCTGTGACCTCAAAGCAAAAAAGAAAAAAAAAAGAAAAGTTATAGTAAAATCAGTAGCTCTTGTCCACTTTTGTAGAAAAACTAAAAAGCCATTGTGGCAATAACAGTTGTTTCAAAGCTTATATTCTATGTTTATGCAAAAGAAAAATAATTTTAAAATGCTGTTAACTGTGACAGTGAATGACTTTGTGCTGAAATCTCAGCTATTCTATTTCAAATGAATATTGTACATATTAACTTGTACATTAATGTTTAAAAAGTAGTTTTTGTTATTTTAGGGGGGGGGAGTATTGATTGACGGGTTGCTTCTAGCACTTTAAATTATTCTAGCAATGGAATAAAAAGCCAAATGGCTTAGCTCAAATAATTAGCTATAGTTGTATAGAAAGTTACTAATATAAGTTGTTTCAGAATTATCTGGGGAATGCTTACTGCTGTGGTAATGGAAAAGAGAATATTTTATCCTATAATATGCTCATGCTTTATATTGCTAAAAAAAATACACAGCATTGTTTTCTGTCTCAATGTATAGCTCTTTACTCCTATTAGTAGAATATATGTAGATTCAATGTTTACAGACAACAAAAGGAAGTGTAAATAAATTAAAATAGCTTTTCCCCCCCTTTGGTCTTCCACAGCAGTATTATTGTCTTTGTGGATTCACTAACTAAACAATCCTGTGATGGATTTAAAATACTATAAGATAATAATGATATAAAGCAAATAAATCTAAATTCATGTAATTAAACTTGAGTTGGGCTTTATTTAGACATACAACCATTTTGTAATTAACACTCAGATTGAAAGCATTGAATCATAGCCAAAATACTATAGTGTTGAACCATGTTCCTGCTAAAAAAAATCTGATAAGGAATTGGATGTTTTTAAATATTGTTACAGAGCTGTTTATTAATTGGTAATACACTTTGACATGTGGTGCGGGACTTGCTGCTAAAATGTTCATTAATGCTGTATAGAAATTTCAATATACAATACAGATATTTGCCAGGGAAGGCAGCCCATAATTTTTGTCCCAACTTTACCCATATCACCTGCCTTCCAGTAAGAAAAATCAAAGTGAGCTACTGCAGCTATAAAATAGAATTAGAATCCTAACGCTTCAGGAAACATTAAAAATGCTACTAACATTGAATCAGAAAAAACAATATTTTGCTTTAAAAAGTCATTAAATTTATTTATTTATTTTTCATTCATGCCATTGTATAAACTGAATTTGCAGTGCATTTCACTTCTTATCCCTTTTGAAATGGATCACATTCCTATATTTGACAGAAACATTTAATATCTACAGCTTAATTTAGACCAATCAATGGTATAAACTGCTCAATGAACTTCCATAATCCAAATCTTGAAAAATAATTAGCAGACATAAAAACCTAAAATAATACCCTTGTCCTGGGAAAGCAATGTTTTTTTTATTACATTTTTTCAAACTTAATTATTTTATCTAATTGGTAAGATAAATCAAGCTTTAATTCTCAGTTTATGGATGCAGGAAAGTTTATTGATTAAATGTAAAATGTTATTTGCTTATAACAAACTTCCTTTATAATGCTATTAATATTTCACAGCACTTAAGATTTTTGCACATGATTTCTTGCAAGAATCATATTTTTGATACTTGACTGAAAAAACATTCAAAAACTATACATACATGCATGCACATATACTAATATTTGCGTTACAACTTTTAGAATAAATCTACCATTATCTTGACACAAAATCATATATATTTTCTTCTGTAAGAAGATGCAGGATCTTTCACTTTGAAAGACAACATGCCATATCAAAATGCAGTTCTTTTCAACAGTTGACAGCATTAAGAAAACAATATGATTCATCTAACACTGGGACCCCCAGTTGGATCTCAAGGATACCTGACTTAATATCTCCAAGGTTCTGTTTCCTTCAATTAGTAACTTTTTACATTTTTAAATTAATTTTTGAAAATGAGAAGGCATAATATAATGCAAAATGGTATTCTTCCAGCATCATTATCATTAAGCTATCTTAGTAGATAAAAATAACAGACAATTGTAACTCAGTATCCTGCTCAGAAAAAAAAGTACTGTTCATTAAAAAGGGGGTATAAATTATATTCTGTTTGAGCAGGTGCTAGAGATGGTGAGAAATGTGGTAAGTTAATTATTTATTTGTGGGTATATTCCCATGGCAGCCATTTTGAGAATAGGCAGTCTCTGAACATACACAAGAAGTTTGGAAATTATCCAGTGTCCTCGCTAACTCAAAAAGATAAGGATCCCTTTATCTGAAAGCTACTTTACAAATCTTTTTAAGTAATGGCAATCAGATTTATTATAAAGTATTATTGTTATAATATCACATGTCCATGTACCTCACCACATTTTAAAGCAGATTTAATGGGCTCATATTGTCATAATAAATTTTTGAAATGTTGGGATATAACATTAACTAAAATCATTTAATGTAGTCTTAATGTAAGGCTGGCAGTATCTAAGCAACAGTTGGCAAAGGGCTGTCCAAAATGGTCACAGGAACTGTGGAGTTTATTAACTTCACAAATTTCCCCAAAAGGAATTCACTACCCTAGACAAGGCCACTAACTTAACAACCCAACGGTACTAAATAGGAAAAGTATGAAAATGTCCTCATTTTTCCTGTAGGGCTGAACTTGGGCTTGTATATTTGGGGAGAGGGGGGTTGGGTTCATTTTTTAAAATCTTTCTCCATGGGTGCTTCAAAGTTTTTATCTGTCATTTTATCTACTGGAGTTCCTCTGTAAACAAAAAGTGAACTGGGATTGCTTAGAGGGAGCAACGACATCAACAGCCTGGGTTGCCTCATGCTCCCAGTGCTAACCAGATCTCTGAAAAATCCCCAAGTGTTTAATAAACATCTGATCCATAAGGCAGCTGAAGTGACCATCTTCTATATCATCTTCATTCTTTATATAGAAATCTTACCAAATATAGTTAAATCAAATACTACCGGTACTGGCAGAACAATAGTAAACAATAACAGAGATGGAATAATATGGAGATACTATTGTTAAATATTAATAGATAAGAAGTTCTGAGTATTGATAAAAGCTTTGACGTCTGTTGATCTTTCTGATAAACCTTTTGATAAAACATTCTGAATACAAGGCTGCCCCTTTAATTTTATTAAATTTCTATACCGCCCCTTTCCTGGAGAGGACTTGGGGCGGTTCACAGTCAGATTAAACACATAAAATACAAAAATTAAGATACACAATTAAAATACGATTAAATTAAACT
>JANHFK010004682.1:41011-51395 GCA_036250565.1 Sibynophis collaris
TATACTATACTATACTATACTATACTATACTATACTATACTATACTATACTATACTATACTATACTATACTATACCACCTTGTAGACAGCAGATGTGGTTTTGTTTATCCTAGTCTTTGTGTGGTGTGTATATAGTTAGAGATAATTTTATTGCTATTATTTATGATTTTACTATATTTTTTGTCCTGTTCTGTTCTACAAAATAAAGCCATTACAAGAACAAAAACTTGAACTCATGGATAAAATAATTCGATACCAACCTATACTTGTTTTGGCAGACACCCTGTCCTATCAAACATTTACTGTAGATATCTTTACTTAAAATGATTAAATAGGAAACTAGCAGCCTAAAAAATTCCTCTAAATCAGACACGTCCAACCAGCCGCCCTGCATAGCTAGTAATGTGGCCCCAGAAGATAATAAACTTTTAACATTTTATATACACACAGAGAAAGAAAAAGAGAGAAACAAAGAGAGAGACTAACTATATTATCTATTTTATATGCAGCCCAAGACAATTTCTCTTCACTCAATCTGGTCCAAGCAACCCAAAAGGTTGGTTATGCCTGCCCTAGACTCTATCATCAGGGGCCTCCAAATTTGGCAACTTCAAGACCTGTCAACTTCAGGTCCCAGAATTCCCCAGCCAGCATTCCCTGCTCCATATGGTTCCCATTAACGTTCTTTGAAAATAACATGTTGAGGAATTCCACCAGTCCTTCATTTGGAAGTGTGACCAATGGACCATAAAAGTGACAAAAGTAAGCTGAGCTAGTGTGTAACTTAAAAAAAAAACTTTTTAAAGAGATCAAAGGGGACTTGTATGTAACTAGCATGTAATATGTAGCAGTTTGATTCTTGGGAAATGAGTATTTTGTGACTGGCTGTTCTATTTGCAATAACAATGTATATATGTACATGCACCCTGAAGTAAATCACTGTGTGCTAGGGCTTACCAAAATTCTCCCAAAATTCCACAAGCATCATTTGGCCCAATAAGCTTGGTTATTCCTGATTTAGACAGATGAATCACATTTATAAATACGTTTGCATTATAAAGATGACATATATTCAGCCATCTTTTTCCCTAATGACAAAAAGAAAGATTCTATGATAGGACTTGGAGTTTAGAAAGGGCAAATTCTTTGTTTTTCAAACCCTTTTATAAAGTTAATCCTGCCCAGTTCTAAAATCCCTTCTAATGCAACTTTCCATTGCAAGTCCCCAAGCTGTGGCTCTTTAAAGCAATTAGAAGTCACAAAAAGTCATACACTAGACTAAAAGGCGATAGGTTTAATGATGATTCTAGGTGTATGAATTTCATCAAATCTGGTTATAAAGATGTGGCATAAATGCTTTCTTTAAATACATTCTCTTACAGATAATGTTCATACTTATAATGGAGCTACGGTGCAATTAAATTTTGCAAATTCCCCCCACCCCACCTAGTTGCTTAAAAAGTCAGCTATTTCTTCCAACAAGTAATTCCAATAACAAGAATATACAAAAGTGGATTGTGGATTGTAGATTGCAGAGTCCTAACCATTTAAGCCACTAGGGAGTTACCACTGTGCCTTAGTTAAAACCAAAGCTAATAAGCCAGCTTGTAGCTGGCCCTACAAAATGGATTCACTAGTTGTAAATAGATTACATAAGATACAATCAAAAGGAGATAAGTGCTGTTATTTTATCACAATGCTCCCCCTATGGTGTAGTGCACGGTAGGCCAGACCATTCTCAAGAACCTATCCCAGTTATGTATTCTTTATAAATCAAAAACTACGAGAATACCAAAGGCGGCATGTGAATACTTTTAGGAGAACCATAGTGCAGGAGCATTACTGCCCCATTAGTGCCGCACTTTAGCAGAATCTCTTATTTTAGGTTTTTCAAAATGGACAACAGGAGTCAACCCACACCGAAGCACAGGCCTAGAGGTTTTCAAACTTTCTCGTCACAAAACGTTGATCAAGAGGCAAAGCTCCAATGATGGAAAACAGGCTGTGTTTCTATGATCTTTCCCCTCACTTAGTTTCGCACAAAACCGATGGGTTTTTGTGGAACCTGAGGGCTGTGTAGGAACACAATTGCAAAAATGCTGACACAGGCAATTCTAACCTCAGAGATCTGAATACCCTGGAGCCCATTCCCCCTAGCAGTTCCTGTCCTCCTGAAGTCACAAAGCAGACAGATGGAAAATTATTTCAAGGTGCATCTGATTTCCCTAGAAATGCTCTGTGTTAAACCCTAAATTGAAATTGTGCTATATCTTTTGCTCCTCCTGGCAAAGGGCCACCCTTGCTGTCTTCTAAAAATCTGATACATGCACCATATTTTTCATATGGAAAACACCTTCATTTTCATGTAAGGCTCACTGCTTTAATTCTGCCTTCTGCTACACGTTGCCAGAGGTTGTTCTTTGGGTTTTATTGATTAACTATTTAAACTTATGCTTCTTCTTTCCACCACTTACAATTCCCTAGGCAAAATGAAACCAGTGATGTGTACAGCTGTGTGAAAAAATAAAACACTGAAAGAATAAATGAAAATAGCAAACAACTGTGGGCAAAAACAAAGAAAGTCCTACTTGAGTCACTGTGGAAAGTACTGTAAACTCCTGAGTTTGGATACCATCACAGGGAAGGCTTTTCCTTGTGTTCCATCTGCAAATCTTCAGGTGTTGTTAGGACATTAAGAAAGGGTGAAGCTCTATTTATTTCTACTGTAAAAACTTTACTCCACTCATTTCAAACCAAAGAATTCTTCTGGTAGTTAAAGATCAAGGGGAAAATGAGCTTTTTGAACATCATTCCTTCAAAATATATTTTAACCTTAACCTGTAGGTAGTAGTAAGAGCAGCAATGAGTTCAAAAGAGGCAGCCAAGAAGACAATGGTGCTGGACAACTCACTCAGTGCAATTAGTGGCCAAAATTGTGGAAACCTTTTGGGAAAGTGTATTTTCTAAAACTAGCTAATAACACCACTTTTTTTTTTTTGGAGTTGTACCGTACAATTATATATCAATGGAAAGATAATTTAATTAAGAATATAATGCCATAACTTTTATGAAGGATTTGCTATTAGAATAGCAGTTACAGTATAAAGAAGAAAAGTGAAACACATAGGAAAAAAATGTGATATACAAAAATTATCACCATAGAAAAAACAAGATATACAAAAATTATCACGTCAGTTAATACTTAGTTGGGTAACCTTTAGCATGAATTACAGCCTTACAACAGCTTCCCATGGAATGAACCAAGTCTTTTAGTTCTGCAGCTGTTACAATGTGAAACCAAGATTGAATGATGGCTTCTATTAACTGGGTTTTATTGCTGGATTGCTTCTGACTAACAAGTTTCTTTAGTCGGCTCCATAGATTTTCAATTGGGTTAAAGTCTGGACTATTTCCAGGCCATTCCAGCAGTGGAATATGATTATCTTGAAGCTCCCCCCCAAAAAGTGGTGTTATTAGCCATCAAACCTCAAAAATACACTTTCCCCAAAAGGTTTCCACAATTTTGGCCACTACTGTAAATCAGTAGAAAGGAGTGTGGAGAAGGACAGTGGAAGCAAATGATAAGTGCTTTTCCAATACATGAAAAATTATCACAGCGATATCACCTTTATTCTATTGTCCTAGTGAGTGGAAGATGGAAAACTGGTCTTAGATTACAGGAGAGCAGATTCTAGATCAAGGTTAGACAATTTTTAGCAGTAGAACCAGTCAGAGAGGGTAGTATGATCTTCACAGCTTGTGATCAAGCAAAGCTATGTATGTAGCCATCTGCTTTTTCCAAAATCTATGATGGAGAAAAGTCACAAAGGATACATGTACACAGATCTGACTTTTTAAGCTGTTCCATTCACAAGTAGTTTGTTGATATATATACCCTTTGCTTCTCCCAATCACATAAGTAAATAAACCAGAAAACTGTATTTGAATATAACTTTCCATTAATCGGATCAGAAATGCCACAATCAGTAAAAAGCTAACTTTTTAGACTTAACAAAACAGAGAGTATATAACACTAACTTTTCTTCCACATACCTTAGTGCTATTTTGGCTATTTTTAAAAAAATTAACTCATTGCCATGTAGACATTTTTATATCTCGATGGAAAGAGATGTGTACCACAAATTCTAGAGAACCAGTAGCAGAAATTTTGAGTAGTTCAGAGAACCGGTAAATACCACCTCTGACTGGCCCCGCCCCCATTCTATTCTCTGCCTCCTGAGTCCCAGCTGATCGGGAGGAAATGGGTATTTTGCAGTAACTTTCCCCTGGAGTGGGGTGGGAATGGAGATTTTACAGTACCCTTCCCCTGCCATGCCCACCAAGCTATGCCCACAGAACCAGTATTAAAAAAAATTGAACCCCACCACTGCACTGCTACCTTCTGTTTTCTTCTGTTTCCCTTTAGCTTTTCTTACCCTGGATTCCAAATTATCAGTATTCTACATTCTTAATATTCTGCTTTCTTTATATGAAAGATAAAGTTTGCTTATGCTCACTTATGCACAGTTTTAGTTGCCTTCTGAGTTCTTTGTCTTACACTCCACCCTAAGGTCAAATTATATGCTGCTACTTGCACTATGTGTTTAAAATTAATCGGAACTGCAGCTGGAGCTGATCTTGAATAAGACCTTAGCATGGCTAGATAAATCTTTGAACCCTTTGCCCTGCAGTGGTCCCAATCCAAATTGGCAAATTGGGGTAAATAATAGGGCTGTGCACTGTTCAAAATGATTTGGAAGAAGCGCTTCAGGTGTCCTGCTGACTCTAGCACAGCATGTCTGCCGTTAGCAACTCAACTTTTAAAGATTTCTACATCAGGTAGGAAAAATATGTTACTTGAAGGACTTGAAGGTTACACAATTCTTAAAGCTGTCACTTTTTTAGGCTCACGGAGAAGCTTGAAAAAGACCAACATTTTTTCTCCAGCCATACTGCGTACTATCTTTACTGGGAAGATACTGCAGGCTGGGGCTACAGGGGGTTAGTCACTGCTTCCATGCCATGGGACTGAACCACATTCATTTGTTATTGTTCCTTTCTAACCACTACAGCAATTGTATGAATAATATCAAGCTTAATTTGACCCTAGGACTTTTTTCAAGCACTGCAGCAGATGCTAAATTAGATGGCATCCATGATTAAGTCTTCCAACTTCTTTTTGTGTATTAAATGTAAATGATATGGATTAAGGCCCTGGCATTGTGGAGGCAATTTAAAATTCCTTTTCTCCAGCCTTCATTTTTAAACTACCACTGCAGTTGCTTTAAGCCACGAAGAGAAGAGAAGAGAAACGTAGAATGCTAATGCTCACCATTTTTTCCCCTATTCTCCACACTTTTTCAAGGGAAAGATGACCTCCTATTGAGAAAAGTGGAGGGCAGATTAACTCACTTGCTTTACTTTATGGCTTCTCATAGATTCTGGGCCCTATGACCTCCCTTTATAGTGTATCAAAGAATAACTCAGCCAGCATCTAAAAATAATCAAAAGGTTATCTTGAAAACTGCACTCGGTTCATTTTCAAAAGGGAGCATCCCAATTAAATACAGCTTTCTTTGCCAATAACCTTGTTTCAAATACTGATAAATGCAGATATGCTCTCTTGGGGATCAATCAGCAGAAAACAATGCCCAGATTCCATTCTCTGACAATAGCATCACAGGTGTTTTTGTTTTGAAACAAGAAGTTAACCAACATCAGGCTGAATGACAGATACCAACACTTTCCTGTTTTTAGTTACCTACGTGGCATACTGCAACTTTTCAGAGAGGAAAGAAAAAAATACCTGCTTTCTAAAGATCATGCACCGTTACTTACAGATGGAATGGCTTCTGCTTGTCTTTTATTTCTTTAAGCTATTCTGTACCGTCTGGTTCGGCTGGTTTTTTTTCTCTCTACAAATGAAACAGCTCCCTTACCTCCTTATGGAAAGCATGTCTCCTTTTCCTGTCCTGGAGGAATTCCTGTTTTATTCTGAGATTTCCCCAGTGCTCCGTGACTCACGGAGGCCCATCTGGGAAGCCTTCATCTCATGCTCTGCTTCCGTGGATCCTGCAAAAGCTTGACAGCGTTGCTCGCTGAGGATTAACGCAAAAGAAGAAAGACAACAGATACCCTCAGAAGGCTGTGGAGGCTGCAACCTGAGAGGGAAATTCTCAATTGCAATAATGTGGTCAGAGGGAGCATCTGCCTCCGACTGGCATTTTGAACCCTGGGAAGCCAACAAGCAATTATTTATGAATAGCTGCATGAATAAAGCTACGAAGAGGTAGGATGGATGGACACAAGGGTTTAACTACGGGATGGGGGTGAATGGCACAGGAAGACATGAATGAATAGACGTTACAGGTTTGACATATGAAAATGCACAAGGCTTCTTCCTTCCCTGGGTTATACCCCACTCCTGTCACTAGCATTTTAAATGAGCCCTGAATCTTTACTATGGTTGGAAGAATTCTAACACTAACTTTCTAACTGTAGCCATACAACATACTTGAGAAAGCCATTAGAGGCCCTAGAGCAGGTCATAAAACATGATTCTGAATAGACCACCCCATACTCCCACTGCAGGTACCACTAGTTGAATGGGGAGAAAAATGTTTTCTGCATCTCTCAACTACTACCTTCTAGCCCTCCAAAGTTTTGAAGTCCAGATTCAGAAGCTCCAACTTGGATGGTATGTTGTATTGCATTGTAAATGGCTGCTTGAATAATTATAGTCAGTGTCCACAATATTTATCAGAGACAGACTGTTGGGTTTGTCATTTCTATACTGTTTAGCCCCAAAATAGTTTCTACATTTATAGCAGCAACAGCACTTAGGCTTATATACCACTTCACAGTCCTCTCTAAGCGGGTTACAGAGTCAGCGTATTGCCCCCAACTATCTGGATCCTCATTTTACCGACCTAGGAAAGAAGGACAGCTGAGTCAACCTTGAGCCAATGAGAATCGAATGCTGGCTGCTGGCAGTCAGCAGAATTAGCCTGCAGTACTGAATTCTAACTATTGCGCCACCACGGCTCCCATAGATCTGTAGTGAAAAGTATCTTAATCAGAATTAGAGTCAGATGGGCCAGGGGATCGGTGAGGTATCGAAAAGGCTGCTCTGGATACTACTCTGGTAGCCGCATCATGGTGACTTAGAAAATACAGTATTGCAACTTTTCCTGGTGTCAGTACAGCCCACTTATCAAGGAGGTTGAATTATTATTGCTGGCTAGAGGAAGTTGGCGTGGATCCACTTTGAGTAGCCCTGCCTAACAATTGGGCATAGTTGTTTCAGGAAAAACACCCAGGGTGGCATTTGAAAGAGGATCAAAGTTATCCTCAGTCCAATTGGGCCAATACTCCATTGGCTTCTGTGGGAAGGAAAAGGAAATGATGCCATGCAATATATGACACCATTCCTACAAATGATGCAAAATATGTCATGGCATAACTGATGTAAATTAGATAGTTCACATCATTTGTATGACGGTATCATGATGCACATAATATCATAGTGGCTTCTATATTGTGCAATACCATCATCCCATTGCACATTACTTGAGCCATTTCCTTCGACTTCACAAAGGTAACTGTGTTTTTATGAGCGGTGTTACCTTTGTGAATAGTAAAATGTGAAATTGAATACGCAGAACATTTGAATATCAATAGAAGAGAATATTTATAGCTCAGGGTTGAGTCCTTGATGCTCTCTGAGTTTGGTTTTGTGCTTGCAGGTGTTCCGACTAAGTAAAATCATCAGTGCTCATGACGATAGGCTCCACATAATATTTGATTATTTACGCACTGTCTAATTTTAATTCAAAATTCTTTTTACAGTATTTCAGTCAGAAAATATTCCACTCATTTTACAACTTGACATAATACCAGAACTCTAAAGAACCTGCTAGTAATAGCAAATTTGTAGGTTGAGCATGTCGATGAACATATCAATTCATTCTTTCTCTCTTTTGATTAGTATGATTTCCAGTGATTTCAATAGCTACAGAGCTGATCTATCAATGTCTCCTTTGCCTTCTGTTGAATGAAGCTGGCCAGATAATTGTCAAGGTTCTGACTAATGAACCCAACCGAGTCAGCACTCCGAGACTTGCAGTTTCCACAAAACACTGCTTTATTGAGTACATCATTTCGGCACAGATGATCCCCAAACCAGCTCTGGTTATTTTCCGTGGTTTCGGTATAATTAAACATTAGAGATTCTCCCTCCCCTAGTGTCACAGGTCACATTGTCCAATTAGGTGTTTTGGTCTCTCCTTGGCAACCAGTCTCAGTCTCTGGCCAGCACCTATTGGGAGCGACCTTGATTCCCACGAGACAGTAGGTTGTTTTGGCTAGTTTGCATTCCACTCCTCTCCCCCCTCCCCGAACTGTGTGGCAACTTGAGAAATGGAAGATGGCTGCCGCGGACTCGATCTATTTCAGAGTTGACAATAACATCCTATGCTGGTAAAAGGCATTCCAGGTCACCAAGGAAGACTTCAACCACAATATCAATTCCAAGAAAACTCCCTAAATGTGATTCAGAGTCTTAACAGGGCTTGCAACTTCACTCAGAACAGGACACTGTTGAGTTAGACACAACTTGTCCAGATTGAGCCTTACTTTATCGGCCCTCATTCAGTTTATTCTTGTGTCTTGGTCCTCATTCAAAATATTTGTATTTCTTTATTTAAAACACATACATGGCCACCCATTTTTCAATTAACTTTGATGTACCACATTTGGATGCTAAATAAAAGAAAAGTCGATGATTCAAAGGTCACATCTCCAGATGACCTGAAGAGTCAATTTCATATAGAATTCAGTGCATTTCCATAAATAAATGCCACAAGATAAAACAGTAATCCCTCGTGCCGTTTTTTAGCTGACCTTGGAACTAGGAACAGAAGCAAAACCATAAAATAGCAATAGCAACTCAGACTTATGTACAGCTTTACACTGCTTTACAGCCCTTTCTAAACGGTTTACAGAGTCAGCACATTAACCCCAACAATCTGGGTCCTCATTTTACCCACCTTGGAAGGATGGAAGGATGAGTCAACCTTGAGCCTGGTAAGATTCAAATTGCCAAATTGCAGGCAGCCAGCAGAAGTAGCCTGCAGTACTGCATTCTAACCACTGCACCACCGAGGCTCATACCTCCAATGTCAGCCTTTCCTAAAGAATATCATGGTTAATTTTGTTCTAACACTAACCATCTGTATTCAGGTAATTCTCCACTTACGACCATAATGGAGCCCAACATTTTACTGCTAAGCGAGGCAAATGTTAAGTGAGTTGTTCCCCCTTCTATGACCATTTTTTTGCCACAATTGTTCAGTGAATCACTGCAGTTGTTAAGTGAATCATGAGGTTGTTATGCGATTCTGGTTTCTCCAATGACTTTGCCTGTCAGAAGCCAGCTGAGAACATTGCAATACAGTACAGGGATCACATGAATCCGGGACAAGGCAACTGTCGTAAATACATGTCAGTTGCCAAGCACCTAAGTTTTAATCACATGACCATAGGGATGCTGCAACGGTTGTAAGTATGAAAACTGGTCATAAATCACCTGTTTCAGTGCAATTGTAACAGTCACTAAATGAATGCTTGTAAGTCAAAGACTACGTGTAATGGATCTTTTTCAAGAAAGGGTTTTTTATATGCAGGTGGCACACATTATACATCATTATTTAACAAGCCTTAATTTTATTAAAGGTCACTCAATGAGGAATAACGTAGTATATCTATCTATCTACAGAACCACATTTCACCACTGCCTAAGAAATAGAAGTGGGCTGTCAAAATTTTAAGCAACAGTTGCCATATGGAGTTCCACGATTCGGCTGTGAGATCCTACAGGAATCTGAATTATTAATGCACATTCTCATTAAGCAACTGAAACCTTAATGCATTATGATGATTTTACATTATTTATGGCCTGTCTGTTCTATGCATCAAGTAAAACTGTAGCGAATCCGAAGCGCCTCCCTGAAAAATAATAGCATTTAATGTATCATGTTTTCAAAGGCAGTTCACACCTTTGGACTGTGTGCTATCCATACAAGGAAGGAGAAAAGTTTGTGTGTGTGTGTGAGAGAGAGAGGGGTGGTGGTGAGAGAGAGAGAGAGAGAGAGTGAGAAGAAAACAAAATGAAATTCTCTCTTTAAATTGTGAAATTGAACAGATAAGCCTTCTGAAAGCAAGTTTTAGCTCGGTTCAATACGTTTTCATCCAAAACTTTTTCAAAGAGACATTTGAAAAGATAGTAATGACCTATCAGCCAGGGGTGAAATCAGGGGTGAAATCTATTTTTTTTTGCTACCAGTTCTGTGGGCGTGGCTGGGTGGGCGTGGCCATGTGGTCATGT
>JANHFK010004686.1:160461-172768 GCA_036250565.1 Sibynophis collaris
GTCCACCAAGTCACATCATGCCCACCAAGCCACGCCCACAGAACCGGTAGTAAAAAATGGATTTCACCACTGGCGTGGCCAGCTCAACATCAGTCATCGAAACTCCTTTTTTGGGCATGATGGTTGCTAGGAGTCAATTTCGACTTGATGACATTATTCAGTTACTGTATATATTTTACCACTAGATGGCAGTATGAACGTAGCATTATAGGCTCTTTTAAATACAGGTTATTTAAATACAAGAAAACCTGTAATTACATGAGCCTGTGTTTTTCTGTATATATTGCAATAAAAGGTATGGGGGGGGGAGACAAACCAACTAAGCAACATTCTAGATAAGTTTGTTTATTGAAGTAAGCTTTGAGGTACCTTCATTACGTGGTTTTTTTCCCCCCCCTATCCTTAGGAAAGATTTGAAGCACTTTTCACTATCTACGATGCTCATGTTACATTCCAGTTATTTAAAAGCTTCCGAAGAGTAAGGATAAACTTTAGCAATCCAGAAGCAGCAGCCAGAGCACGGATAGAACTCCACGAGACAGATTTCAACGGGAAAAAACTGAAACTATATTTTGCCCAGGTATATATATGTGTATTTCTTATTTGAATCCCCCACTTTCTATTAAAAATAGAAATAGTTCCCAGGGGCCCTCTTCACCTCTGCTCCATATCGTCTACTAGTACAACAGTTTTTATGTTTGTTAGTTAGTTAGTATAATTATCTTGCCTTTTAAAAGTCCGTTTGAAATCCTTACTGGCAAACCCTGCCTATCTCACAATGCTCCTGAGGCAAAAGAAGCTGCTTTCATAGGGTACCTGTAGTCCTTTCACCACAAAGCAGGCTTGGAGAAGTTAAATGCATCCTTCACGAATAACTCATCAGGACAATTGACAAACAAAATAGCTAGAGAAAATCCTGCCTACTGGGAAGTCATCTGCATGTGGACCATTACTTTTCTTGCAGATGTGCTGTGATGGGCTATATCTTAATGGTCAGAAAATCAGGATTGTCTCAGCTTGATACTACAAGCACACACACAAAGCACACACAGCGTTCTGAGCTTGGCAAAGAACACTGCATTTTAAAAAAAGGTTATTTTTATAGGATTTTATTTCTGTGCCCTCAATGAGAATATATCTGCTAAATAAAACTCCACATTGGCGACAGGAAGGGCATCCAGCCAGTAAACCCTCAGCCCCGTTCAGTTGCCCAGACTCCACCCCACAAGGGATTATGGGATCATTAAAAGATGATGATGATGATGATTTCTGTGCCCTGCATCAGTTACGCAGAACGTCTCTCTTCTTTATTTCCACTGTGGTAGTTCTACAAGTAGGCAAGAAACTCTGCAATGTGTGGAACCCTGCACGGAATCTTCCCACCTTCTTCTTTTTGATTCCTTCTCATCTGCTCAGAATTCAGCAACTTTGGCCGTAAACTGTAGGCCTGCCTACATGGCTATATAGGCTATTAAAAATATTGGAAGGTCACAAAACATTCTATTTCATCCATGGCTGGAGATAAAATCTTAGCTTAGCCACTGATTCAGCAGGGAGTCTTCAGCAGCTTGCACAGCTGTAAAATAAAATAGGAGTGACCTTTCTTGCTAGAATACTGAATAAGTGGATACTTAATGGATGGGTACTTAAATAGACCCTTAATTTGGCTCAAGCAATATGTTATTTACTAACTACCCTGGTAACTGTTTAACTCACATAGCTAGAAGAAAATTAACTATACACTTGGAATCCAGTGTCTTGTCCAATCGGTGAAATGCAACCCCAAATAATCTTTATAGCTTTCCCAATTTTGTGTCCTCCAGATGTGATATATTATACAACAACTCCCAGCATTTTTAGTGGATATATTAAAGGAGAAAGCAGGACTAGAGAAACTTTGTTTTAAAAAAAATCTGATATATTATGTGCCTTACTGTTCTGACAACATTTGTTCTTTCAGGTTCAGGTGCCCAGTGAAGTGGGAGACAAATCTTACCTTTTGCCCCCCCAACCTGTCAAACAGTTCCTGATCTCTCCTCCTGCATCCCCACCCGTCGGATGGAAGCAGAGTGAAGATGCTACTCCTATGATAAACTACGACTTGCTTTGCGCTGTTTCAAAATTGGGGCCTGGTAGGAATGTTTTATTTTCTCCCGTGTTTTGTACTGATGCATCTATCTCTACACAAGGCCTAGTACTGAAGAATTCACTTCTGTCAAAGATGATGATGATGACACGTTTTAGATAGTTTTAGAAGGGAAATGGGCATGTTTGTAGAAGGCTCAGGCTGTTAATGAGTATGAACTTTGATAGATGTTTAATAACCATTAAAGGACTTGAAATATCCTTTAAGTCATAATAAAAGAAATCAATTAATCTTCATTTCATGTTTGTGGGCTCCATGAATTGGCCAATCTGTAATATAATTTGTTGGTCTAGGTAGGGCCTTGGCCTCTTCCAGCTTCAGAGCTCTTTAAGTTAAAAGCTGTTTTTCATGATAAACCATAGCAAATAATCCAGCAAATGTCAAATATTGGTTAACATTGATACATAATGTTATCAGAGAGTGGTTCAAAATATTATATTGGAGGCTTTGTGCTCAATTATATGACAACTGTTCTGTGAGACCCTATAAAATCCATATCTGTACATCTATATTATCCTTCCCCAACCTGGTGCCCTTGAATTGTATTGGGTTTGAGTTCCCATAGCGCAGGCATGGGGCATTGATGGCTGATATCTCTAGAGGGGCCCAGAAATTATCTATCTGTATACAATTAGTATGATCATTCAAGAGCTTGAGATAATGTGCCCACCCAAGTTTTGACTATGGCACCATTCTCGGTCCCAGGCAGAGGAGACAAGACAGAGTGGCTATAGTTACCTGTGAGATTCTGGTGGCTTGAAGAGATGCTGTTCCATCACAGAGTACTGAATTTCAGACCCTATTTGTGAAATGGGACATAAGAGTTCAAAGGGGACTGTTGCTCCTGTACCAGCCTCCTTGCTGCTTAGCAGACTTTTGCTACTCAGTGCCCTGACTGGACTGGCAGCAGACTTCTCTAGGTTTATGGTTCTGGAGGACTCTGCCTTCCTTGGACATAGAATTAGAGGCAGTTTGGGAATTTATGGTCACTATGGCAAGTGTACAGCAAGCTGGCTGGAGAATTCTGGGACTTGAAGTCCATACATCTTAAAGTCGTCAGGGTTGAGAAGCGCTGGTATAAAGGGTTGCTTACCATGCCTGTCATACTGTCTAGGTGAAAAGTACGAGCTTCATGCTGGAACCGAATCCACTCCAAGCGTCGTGGTCCATGTGTGTGAAAGTGAAACTGAAGAGGAAGAGGAAGTGAAAAATCCCAAGCAGAAGATAGTGCAAACTCGGCGCCCGGACCCACCACCCGCCTTAATAAGTGAAACAAAAACTCTTGAATGTATGCTAGAAGTAGGAGGTGGGATGCACTACTGATTCAAAGCTATTTAATCATGGCAGTGGATGATTACTCCCATTTGCATTGCTGCATCCTGCAGAGCAGCAACAGACTCCTCTTGCTGTCATCTCACATCAAGAAGACATTTTGAAGAGCACTTTAATTTTTAAGGTCAACTTCCAAGATGTAGCAAATCCACTAGGCTGCCAGTCCTAGGAGAGTGCCATTTCTGGTAATCTGTGTTACCATCTTCTTGGTGTTTGTAAGGCCGAAGGAACTTGGCTGCTGCCATTTATATGGGCTACCACATGGTTTTGTATGTGAGTCTCTCATGCATATTTTTGTGTGCTGATGTATACCATGAATCTGATTCACTTGATGTTCTAAGTAATCTAGTGACAAATTATACATGTAATGTACAATGTACATTGTTATCAGTAGGAGAATCTCAAAACTGTTTTTGAGGTGATAGAATCAAATATTCAAGCAGGTTTGTTTTTGTGGTTTCTGGGGTTTCTTTTTTTTTATAGGTGCCATAGTTGTATGTGTTGAATGTCAAGGTATTCTTGTGAATTGGTGTAAGACACAACAAAAACAAATTGGGAGTTGTAATAGTTCTTTTCTGCCCACTGCAATTAGGAAATTTTAAAAAAAATGAAATGCCTATAAGGATACAGTGGAGAATGGATTCATTATCTTTGTAGCACATCTTCTTAATCTGTCCTACATGAGATATTTCCAAAGCAAGGAAATATCCAAAGCAGGTCTTCTCCTGCAGCTTGTTCTTCATTGCCTGTTTTCAGAATATTCTGGTTGGCCAAACAAGTAGATAGCCCTCTCAATCTTCACTTTCCCATCACTGTAACTGTTTTCTATTTTGTATGTATTTATCATTTCTAGGATCAGGTCACACATGCTGTGCCAAGATGTTTAGCCATGGTTTGTTCTACAAGCCGTAGTAACCTGGTTTATTGATGAAGCTAAGCCAAAAAGAAACCAGCTGCATTATGTCTTATGCAATATGTGAATCAGCCTGCTATCTTATAGAGAATGCAAGTCAGCATTTCCCAGTGAGCTTCTGGTTGAATTGCTTGTTTATTGCCTGATTTTCTTTTTCTCCCTGGCATCAAATCATGTAGCTTAATTATTTCTGAGGAAGAAAGGAAGAGGTACATCAAGATACTTGCATTCTGCTGTGCAGGAGGAAGGTGACTGTTCAGGTACAGAAACTTGAGAAATAAGGTTAGTTAGACCAATTGTGCAAATTGTTCTCTATGCCTGCCTTTCTCTTCCCAATGTCTTTCTGCAAAATACCCCTTTATTCAATTATTTCTGTAATACTACATGTCTGAAAGTAAATACTTTTTATGGCTGAAATAAATGGAAAAACCGATAGAGGAAGTGTTGGATTCTACTTTATCTTTATAATCATCAACTACTACAGATTCTTTGTGATCCAGATTGAATTCAGGGCAGAGTCAGTTATTCATCTTCTCTCTTTTTGTTGATGCAGCCTAGAGTTGGAGATGGTTCTCCTATTTTCCTTAGAACTGCTAGATTTGCAGATTACCACCAGATGGCAGCACGTATAGTTTTCTTGTTCTCTTTGCTGCCCCTAGTGGTCATTGATTTTTTGTATCTCAGAGATAAAATTGGAGATTAAAAAATGAGCAGCTCTAGTTCTGCTCATCTTTTAACCTCTTCTTGGCCCAATTCCCAGGGAAAAAAAATCCCTTTGAATTCTTTGCATTTTTACCATAAGGAAAAGTGAGGAAATAACAAATAATGCCTACCTGCTTATAGTGATTCAGGATAGTATTTAATGTTAAGCAGGATTTTGCATTGGTAGTAGATGAATAATGTCTGGTCATTTTAAAACTCCTGTATCACTAAATTTTATAGGATGGTCTTGAAGCAGTTAAATTCTCCGTCTAATATATGATAATCTAAAGGATCATTGGACAATTTATGCAACTGTAAGCTCTTTTGATGCAAATGTATTAATTTAAAAGGAAGTGACTAAAGGCTGCCAGAGTAAACCTTAGTTTTTACTGTTATTTTAAGAACAAAAACTCAGCTGAAGTTTCCCAATGTGAGTTAATTCTGATAATGAAGTCAAAACAAAAAATATACTTATTCTATAGAGATTTATTGATTATTGACAGTAAAATGGTGAGGACTCTGCTTTGTCCCTACTACAGTGGTATATTGTGGCTTACTAAACACTATTTGGGCAAAATTAGAGCCCATTAAATGATATCCAGGAATCTCCTTGGCCTCTGCTTTTGTGAAATTGTGTGCTTAGCTCTCTTGTTACTGATGGATTATAGAGCAATGTGATGAGAAACTCACAGTTGTGAGGTTTACTAGCACTGTTGTAGAATGTGAAGATTGGGGTCTCAGCCTTTCATTACCTCCTACATTCTCAACTACATTCTCAAAATGCTAGTGGGGAGTCCCAGTTGAAGAACACTGAAAATACTTGGTGTGCTATTTTATTCATCCGTCAGGAAAATAGATACAACACACACCTTGGTAGTGTATGATTTGAGGCCATGTGATCCTCTACCTTCTTTCAAATGCCTTCTGTACAAAGAGAGAGAGAGATTTGCTTATCCTTACTGATGATGATCAGCAGAACTTTTCTGAAGACAACAGAATATGTGGCCATTGAATTGCCTTGTTTTCTCTGTAAAATGGTTGTGGCACCTCTTAGGCAGAGAACTTTCAACACCATTGAGGGCAGCAAAAAGGAAAGTAAGCAGAGAAAATCATTGCAGCCATACCCAAGTATGAAACTTGGTTTAATTTTGTCTGCAGTTTTTATTTTATACATGTTAATTGGTACTAGATAACAAGTGGGTTGGGTCATTGTTTTGGATATAATTCCTTACCAGATTCCTCAATACCTTCATAATGGCAGAACTTCTAATGCAGCAACCCCCAAAATTTTGGGCACCATGGGCTGGTTCCGTGGAGAGCAGGTTTTCCACAGACTAGGTGGGGGGGTGATTTCATGGTTCTGCATGTGCATGGATGGGGCTTCACTTCCTTGTGTGGACCGGTTCCTGGCAGGTTGTGGGCCGGAGCTGGTCCATGGGCTGGGGTTGGAGACCCCTATTTCTAATGTACTGGAAAAATTCAGGGAGATATTCAAAGATGTGACTGACTTGAAAATAGTCCTTCATGATGAACTGTATAGCACAGTCAAACATCAGGAGCTGATCACAGGAAATATTTTGTAACCTCTTGTATTCATCCATAAAAATAAATTACTATTATATTTATGTCATAACATGTTTTATAAAAATTGCCAAATTTCAATTCCATGAAAGTCATGGATCCTGGATTTTAGACACATTCCTGTAAGTTAGCCCATTGGAAGTATCGTGGTTGAAAAGTTTTGCCCTATGATACACCATTTTCACCCACCTAAGGTTACACACCTGTGAGTTTTAATATTATATAGATAAAGGCAGGTTTTAATATTTTTCCACCCACAGCACCAAAGGGACTCAGATGGCTTTGTTGGGATTTGCCTTGTTCTTAGAATCTCATAGGCACCTGATGGGCCATTTTGAAAACAGAACAACTGGCCTTGAGACTGATTTGACACAATTTTATATATTCTCTGCTCGTCCTTCAGATGCTTTGTAAGAGCTTAACATATTCCATGGCTTGCATTACATAATATTTGCAGCCAGGGGATGTGACGTGATCTGTATTATCTTTCAACAAACTCTGTGATCTTTTTATTTCTATTTAGGTTGATCAGGAAACAGAATTATCAGTGCTATTGAAGCGGTAGTTGGTTAATTAGTCCAGTATTTTGCAAGTTTCAAGGTCAATAAAAGGAAGGGATCCAGTCTTCATAAGGTAATAAATAAAATCCTGTCTTTTAACCACAGCATCAGGAAAGATATTCAATCTGTGAAAAAATGTTTTTGGATTTTTTTTAAAAAAAATAATGCATATCTTTGCTTTTGTGTGTTAGTAGGGCTTCATTGTACAGACAATAGAGTATATAACAAGAATCTGAATGAACAAATGACAAAATCATCCAGATGTGGAGTCTGCCATTGTGAAACATAGTTTTCCCAGTTAACACAATTCAATTAAAGAGATAAGGAGCAGCAATCTTGCGAATCATTAAACAGCCAGGACTAATTTAGGCCTAATCTGCCTTATATAAATCTTAACAAACTTTGGCTCCCCTTTACTATGACAGTTCTTTCTTCCAGAACTGTAAATATTTACTTACTGTTTACTCACGCATAGCTCTTGTTGCATTTCCAGGTATTATGCTATTATCTTGCCAGCAAACTGCTAATCCTCTTCTGCAGTTAAAAGTAAATAAATGGCTGTATTCATGTTTGTGAAAATAAACAAGGTGGAAGAGTCTTTTGTGAAATGGAGATGCACAGGCCACCTGGAGGAGGAACAGAATTGAATACCCCTGCATAGCTCCAAATAAACTTTCGACTTGCATGCCAAGGAGGAAACCTTTCAATAGGTTTCAATATTCGTTATTTGATGTGAGACTTACCAGTGTTTGCTGTGCCAACTGGGGAATTCTGGGTATCGACACATCTTAAAAGTTGCTAAATTTGAAAACACTGGAATACCAGGAAATTAAAGTGGACTGGAAATTTCGGGGTGGGGACCAGAAAAGCAACACACACAAAATCAGTTGATGTAAAAAAAAAAAATCATTGACATGTCCACAACATAAAAACGGGATATCTGTTTGAGCTTGACTTATGAGAGCTTGACTTATGGGATATCCTTAATTTCCATTAAAGAAGAGAAAAATGAAAAACTCAACTGAATTGAGACAGATATCCCGTTTTTATAAACGTTCCACAAAATCAACTAAGAAGCTTTTGCTGGATTAAACGCCTTTGGGGTGGGGGGGGAGTGGGGTGGAGAAAGAGAGAGAGAGAGAGAGAGAGAGAGAAAGATGGTACAGTATGTGGAATGCAGCCCTGTGTGGAAAAAGAAAAACCCTCCCTACGCAAGGAGTAAAAATAGCTTGTGGGCAAACATGCTTGTTTTAAATCTGCAGGAAGGGGCATTAGTTCAGCAGTGAACGCAAAGAGAATTTGGCCATGTGGTCCCTTTCAGCTTTAGGCTCAATCAATAGGCCCATTCATCTAAATGTAGAAAGTGGCCCTTTGGTGGAAGGAGGCGAGCCAGCAAAGAGTTAAACTGCTTGTGCAGGACTTGGTTTGTGTAGGAGGGAGTCAGAAGGCGAAGAAACAAATATTGTGTGCCCTACAGCCCTTCCTTCTTTCAAAACGAGCCCATGTTGAAACCCAGAAGCAAAACTTGCGCTTTTTAATGAGGTTTGTCCATCTGAAAAGGGGCTAGCAGATTCCTTCCTCCCCTCCTCCTACATTAAAATGTAGTTTCTGAGAAGAATTGCCAGTATGAGTGTCTTTTAAAGTTGCATTTTAATCATTGCTTTAGGAAAGAAAATCTAATTCTGACCTTTTAGACACAGGGCGGAATGGGGGGGGGGGGAGGAAGGAAGGTCCTGCTTGTTTGAGGGCCAAGAAATTTGAAGGAACACCGAGGTCAGTTTCCAAGAGAAGCCATGGTTGAAAGGCCAGCAAGAAGAACATGGATGCTCACTTCTAGCAGTGAGCAGGACCACCCCGAGAACGTAGTTATGATTGGTTCCAAAGTTCTGATGACCGCAATCACCTCCATCCCATGGTTATTCTAACTGCATTTTGGGTGATCTGCAATTGTGATGTTTTCCAGTGTTTGGTAAAAATGCTCCACAGTGAGCAATGCATTCGCTTAACGACTGCTGCAACAAAAAATTGTAAAATTGAGCCTGTCGCATAATGATCCACTTCACAAGCATCGCGATGTATGAGCAGGCTCTATTTTTGTTCATAAGTCAAGGCTACCTGTACGTATCTTTGCAAAATCATAATCTAAACAGAAAAACATGAAGTCTCCCACCACCCAAAGAGATCATGATTTGGAACCTCTTTAAGCCCAACTCTCACAATCGGGACTGGAACCAACACCTTCCCGATGTATTAGTTTCAATTCCCAGAATGCTTAGCCAACACCCCCTTCCAGAGGGCAAGGCCTCCTCAAGGGAAGTGGCATCAATGGTGAGATGACATCGTCCCACAAAAAACAACAACAGGAATGTCGCACATGAATGACACAATGCAGGTGGCCTCATCATAGCCAGTGCTGGACACCAATGCTGGGGCCACAAAATTGGAGATGGTTGTAAGCGTAAAGGGAGGACGAGGAGGCAGTCCTCTCCATTTCTTAGCTGAGGGAGCCAGGATTTCCGTGATCATGTGGCCAGCATGACTGCGGTGGTGCAGTGGTTAAGAGTGCACTACCGCAGGCTACTTCTGATCACCGGCTGCCAGCAGTTTGGCAGTTCGAATCTCATCAGGCTCAAGGTTGACTCAGTCTTCCATCCTTCCAAGGTGGGTAAAATGAGGACCCAGATTGTTGGGGGGCAATAGGCTGACTCTGTATACCGCTTAGAGAGGGCTATAAAGCACTGTGAAGTAGTATGTAAGTCCAAGTCCGTGATGGCAAACCTATGGCACACGTGCCAGAGGTGGCACACAGAGCCCTCTCTGCTGGCACACATACCGTTGCCCCAGATCAGATCTCCATGGTGTTTCTTTCGTGAGCTTCTGTCTCCCTGCAAACGACAAAACAGAAGCTCAGGAAAGAAAAAGATCTTACCTCTTGCCACACTGCCGGTATTGGGATGCCCCGCCTCCTGCCGTCCAGCTGGTCTTCGGGTCTCTCTGCGCAATGCTCACGTTTGCACACGCACCTTTCAGTTTGGCCATGCGTGTGCACTCAGTTTGGGTACTCGGTGTCTAAAAGGTTTGCCATCACTGATCTTAAGTGCTATTGCTATGACTACACGCTGAAGCGCATGGAAAAAGTGGTACCTATTTATCTAGGTATCACTAGATGAATGTGGGAAATGTGGCTTCTCTTTTAAGTTATATGAAATCAGTCTGTGACTTTGGCCCATGTTCTGATTTGGACTACCGTCCAGGCACCACCAAAGAACTTTGCCTCCAGCCACACCTGAACTGGAAGCAAGGGAAGTTTCCTCCACCTCTTCATTGGACAAAGCAGATGATTTATCTGCTTGCAGATTTTATCTGGGAAACTGGGAAGTGACTCTTATCTCCTGTGCTGCAAATGTTTGGGTATTCCTGCACCAGAAATTACAACAGAAAAGTGCCTGACTCTGTTGTAGACACTTCAATATTCCCATTCCACCTCTTCATCCACTCCACAACTGGCTCTCTTACTTGTAAAGGAAAATTTACTTGTGTGGGTGTATGTGTTTTAATTGTGCTGGTCATTAACAGACTAGTCCTCAAGATGACATGGAAAATAAAATAATAATTTTAAAAAACCCAGGAAAAGCTATTTGGGTAAAACCAAGATGATAGGGCTTGAAGGCACCTGGGTGATTTTAGGCTTAATGAAGTGTCACTCCGTTTTTACACAGTGACCTCTACTGTCCCTCTGCCTATACATAAGTTATAAGTAATTTCAAAAAGCAAATGTTTTGGACACATTTTAATAAGTCAAACACTACCAACGGGCGGAGAGGGAGAAGTTAAAACACAAGCAAGTGGCTGCCTTGATGTAGCCCTGCGGCACCCTCACAGCGAACGGTAGAGAGGCGCGCTCTGCACATGCTTCAGAGCGCTATTTTCCCTGTCCACCACGCCCCCCCCTCGGCCCGAAGATTAAAGGGGGCGCAGGGCCAGCTCCCCCGTCCTTCTCTTGGGCGAAAAAACAGGCGCTGAGACTCGCTCGTTCTCGGCCAGCAGCCGGGGCGGAGGAGGAGGAGGAGGAAGCGGACTTGTGTCCCCGCCTGGGCCAGCCCAGCCCGCCGCATCACCTGAACCAGGACGGCCCGGGGAGGGAGGGGCCGGCCGGCTGGTGCTCACCCCGAGCAGCGCGGCGACCGATGGCGGCGAGCGGTGCCAGAAGACGCTCCAGGGCGCTCCGCTAAGAGTTCCGTCCGGGAGAAGGTGAGTGGCAGCCGGGGGGGGTGTGGGGGGGGGTCCGAAGGGCCAGCGCCGCCGGGAAGCGCGCCCACCTCCTGCCCTCCGCCGACCAACCCGAGGGGCGCCACGGTTGCCCGCGTGGAGCTGCCTCCCGGCGTGGCCGCGCGCCTCTCGTTTCCCCGCCGCCCCTTTGCGGGTGGATTTGCTGGAAAAAGGGCGCGGGAGGCGGCGGGACCTGAGTGACAAGACTCCCCCTGCCCAGCCCAGTCCACCCAGCGCTGCGCTGGCGAGGCGGATCGTTCTGCCTCCTGCGAGGGGTGCTCGGAGCGCGGACCCCCCGCCTCCCCCGCGGTCCCTCAGGTGGGTCGGAGTAAGGGATCCCCTTCCCTCTCCCGCCTTTAGTTAGAACTCTCGGAGGACTTTGGACTACGGCGCCCCACACCTGCAGCCTTCCGCTGAAGAAACCTCGACACAGGCTTCTCACACACACACACACACACACCCCTCCGTAATCAATAAATATCCCGCTGTTCCGCTTTTCAAAATCTTTTAAAGCGGATCCCCCCAAAAGCGATCCTAAGCGTGAGGCCCGTTGGTCATTCGCCAGTGTTTTTGGTTTCCCTCAGTCTTGGGTAGCGCAAAGTCATTAGGCCAATTGGGCACTGGTTAAAAGTGCGGCTTTTGCTCTGAACCTGAACTCTTCCACCTGCGCAGGTCGCGGCATCGGTTGGGGTGGCTTTAAAGCGCAAAGTGGAGTTAGTCAGTCTCTCTCTCTCTCTCTCTCTCTCTCTCTCTCACACACACACACACACACACTTTCTCTCACACACACTCTCTTTCTCTCAC
>JANHFK010004686.1:178923-189267 GCA_036250565.1 Sibynophis collaris
TCCGGGAGGGTGAGGAAGGCCGTTTTTGCCCTCCCCAGGCTCCTAGAAAGCCTCTGGAGCCAGGGGAGAATGAAAAATGGGCCTACCGGGTACACCTTGTCATCGTGTGCCAAAAACCGAAGGAGTTGGGGGTGGGTGTCTCGCATGTATGCGTGGGGGGCGTGAATTGAATTGAATTATGGCACAACGACCCCATGCTCCCCCTGCTTTTGGCACTCAACGGCAAAAAGGTTAGCCATCACTGGTATAGGGTTTCATGCTTGAGCAGGGGGTTGGACTAGAAGACCTCCAAGGTCCCTTCCAACTTTGTTATTGTTATTCATTGCTGAGGTAGCCTTGAGCTACATTTAGTTGTCCCCATTTGCAAGTGATGTTTTCCTTCTCTCTCAACTCCAATGTTCTCATTCAGATAATTGAGGGTTTCTTGGAAAAGTCGGGGATAGTAAATTGGTTATTGGAGGGAATGAACATCTGGCCGTTTTATGCTGGAATATCAAACTTCTAGGAGGTTGATAGATGTTAACTGGGAATCCTGCTACTTGGTGTGTATGTGTGCAAATTATATGTGTATGTGCATGCACTCTGTGTGCGCACACTGGGAGATGGAAAAGGAAGAAAATCCGTAAGAAAGGGACTCCCGCATCCACACTCCACACTATGGAGATTCTCAATCATCCAGATCATGGTTGTCCCAAAGATGCTTTTCCAAAGGGCAAAGGGAAAACAATTTGCTTCTTCAGTTGAAGCATTGAAGAAGCTTCTTGGACAAGAAGCGAAACGTTTTCAAAGAAAAAAACCAAGAAAAGTCCAGTGGCCTTTGGGAAAAACACCTTTGGTATACTCCTACTGCCATATACATAAATGGAAAGAGAAAGCACATAAAATATAGAGAATAATAGGGTTCAGGAAGGGACCTTGGAGGGTTGTATTGATTCCCCCCCCCTATTTGTGTGTGGCTTTTGAGACCTACCACATCCAGCCATTAAGAGCCCTCTTGCTTTTACTGTGCGGTAGGCCAGATCTTTGGCTGTTTTGTTTTAATCTATCTGAGCCATAAGTTCCACTTTCATTTTATTGAAAAGATCTCTAAAATGATGCAAGAGTGAGATATTACGCATCCAGGAAAACACACAGACGTTTGATTATCTTGTAGGTTAGTAAATTTTATTATTTCTTTATCATGAAATTTATTTGCCGCACATCTCTTGTCCAATGACTTTGGGTGGCTTACAGGATAACAACATGAATATCGTTGTCATCGTCAGCCATTCCGTCATGTCCGACCCTCGGCCACTCGATGGATCAGCACTCCCTCCATGTCCCTCTGTCTCACATTGCCTCCTTCCGATCCTCCATGGTCATCTCAGTGTCATCTTTTATAGTGTCCAGCCGGCAGGCGTTAGGGCGGCTCCTTCTCTCTTTTTTCTCCTGATCACTCCCAGCATGATTGACCAATGAGCCAGCTCCCAGGACATGACCATAGTATAGCAGCCTCTTTTTAGGGATCTTGGCTTTAAGCGATATTGTTGGTGAGGTTCGGCCTAAGGACTTCTTACTTTTGCAATGCATGGGATGCATAATAGTCGCTTCCAGCAGCGCAGTTCAAAACCCTTCTTCTATCTGCCTTATATATTTTTATCCAGGTTTCGCAGCCATAAGTAGCAACTGGAAAAATTGTACTGCGTTTACTAATATGCATTCAGTTGTGAGGATGATTTCTTTACTCTTCCAGACGTTATTCATGATAGACATTGCAGTTCTTCCAAGTGTTATACACCTTCTGGTCTCAGGGCTGCAAGTCACTATTTTGGTCGATTTTGGAGCCCCAAAAGGAGATGAAATCCTTTATTGTTTGATGGTCTCGTTGTCGATCTGCCCTCTTAACCTGTGGGTTCTGTGTAACTCTCATTATCTTTGTTTTCTTGATGTTTATGACGCTGCAACCGTCATAAAGACTTGTCAGTTGCCAAGCCTCTGAATTTTGATCACCTGATCATGAGGGAAATGCTGCAAATTCTGAACTGTGAAAAACGGCCATAACTCAAATTTTTCAGTGCCGTTCTAACTTTGAACGGTCCCTAAATAAGCTGTTGCCAGTCGATAACCCCCTGTAGTCTGCAGCCCATTCCCCAACGTCTCCTTGTTCAATAGCGCCCGGTAGTCATAGCAACGAGACACCTTCTGCCTGGCTTCTCACAGCAACGGCGGCCTGTGACGCAATCCCGAGCGAACGGCTCTTTGGGATGCCCCTCCCCTACTGATTCCCGATTGGCTGAGCCATCCGACTCCATCTTCCCCCCACCCACCCTTCGCAGGATTGGTCGAGAAACGAAGCCCTCGAGCCACCGTTGGCTGGATTTTCCTTCTCTTCTTTTCCCCTCCCCCCCCCTCTCGCCTCTTTCGCTTTCTCTTCGGGCCCCGCCTCAATTATTATTGCGCGTCACGCAGCCTCCCTTCCTGCGCTTCCCGCGCGAAAGGGGGAGGGCGGCGCCCTTAAAGCCGAGAGGAAGGAGAAAAGCCTGCCGTTTGGGCGCCTGCGCGCGACTGCCCTTGCCGCGGTGCACGCCGGGATACGGAGCCGCGCTCTGTAAGGCCAGGCTGGAGGAGTCAAGATGGACGCAGGCTTTTTTCGCGTAAGTTGCTTGAGGAGGGAGGAGGCCGGCTGGGACGGGTGCGACGGGGAAGCTTAGGCGGAGAGACGAAGGCGGCTCCAAGCGATCCGAGGCGAGGCCTCATCCTCCTCAAAGCGTCGCCGCTTTGCTTTCCTTTCCTTCCCTCCCCCGCGTTCCTGCCAGGAGCCGAGTAAAAGAAAATGGCGGCGGAGGCGGCGACTCTCTTCAGCGCGCGGTAGAAACTGAGGAGAAAGGACTGGGTTCCCCTCCCGCACGCTTTAATGCCGTCCCCTTCGGGTTGTCGGTCCGTGCGTTTTCTCCCGGCCTCTTTCCTCTTTCGCCGCGAGTTATTTTGAGGCCTAAGCGGAAGGGCCTGTTGTTTCCTCCACCAACTGCAGCCTTCCTCAACCTGGCGCCCTTCTGCCAGGACGGACGACTAGTGTCCATTACTCCCGGCCAGGAAACGCATTCGATTGAGAGAGCTTCCCTTATTTTAGTGCCTTTTTTTTTTACCTCCGCCATGCGCGCACACACTCCCCAATTCTGTAATTAACGTTGCAATTTATTACAAAACCAACGCCGTTATTTTATTATTTGACTGGGAGGTTTGGCGTGCTCGATAAACCGAGAGAGTGGCTTTTTTGTAATAAAACTATTCTGATTGACTCCAAAGCCTCAATAATTTTGGGGAGGGGCGTTGTGGGGGGAGGCATCGTTTCTGATTTCTTTGGTGACGAAAATTGTGTTACAGAATCTGCAAATTGTCCAATTCGAAGGATTCGAAAACAAGTCGGCTTAAAATCAGCTTGTTTACAGTGAAAAGTTAAAATGTAGCTAGTTCTCTTTTGTAAGTGCCCCTAACCTTGTCGCGGAAGAGAAACAGTAACTTGGTTCAGGGTCCCAAATTTTACAGCCCTGAAATCGAAGTGAGGGGTAGAAAAATCAGTGTATCAGTTCAGTGAAAATCCTGTAAACAAAATGTGAGAACATTGGGCTTGATCAGCTTTTCTCTGGCAAGAATGTCCTCAAAATGTCTTAGAATGTTTTGGTTTGGAGAAAGCTGGTGTAAACCCACTTACTAAACAAACAAAGCTGTACAGAAACAGTTAATATTGCTGAATTTGGACTGATAATATCTAGTTTGTGAGTTAACTTTGGGTTAGACATAACACTCAAATTAATCCTACCTCACTTGGTTGGTTTTGTTTGTTTTGTAGGCATAAAGTTAGGAAGCATGCCTATATGAGCATGGTGGCGCAGTGGTTGGAGTGCAGTACTGCAGGCAACTTTTGCTAACTGCCGGCTGCCTGCAATTTGGCAGTTCAAATCTCACCAGGCTCAAGGTTGACTCAGCCTTCCATCCTTCCAAGATGGGTAAAATGAAGACCCAGATTGTTTGGGGCAATAGGCTGACTCTGTAAACTGCTTAGAGAGGGCTGTAAAGTACTATAAAGCGGTATGCAAGTTTAAGTGCTATTGCTCTGCAGATTGCCTTGAGCACTATGAGAAAAATGGTTGTGAGTAGATAAATAGTCAATTTGGGGTATTGCTAGTTTATGACTGAAACTGGCATACTGTAGTATGTGCACTGCTGCTTTTGCTTTCTAGAACAGTAAGCTCACAGACAAAAATAAACCCCCAATGCTGGGATTACAATTTGTCTTTTACAGGCATTGATACTTTGTGGCATGCATACTAAAAGTCAGAAGCCTTTGGATATCAAGCAGGCCTCTGATCAGATTTGACCACAATGGGTTATATAACTGTATATTTCATGTTATGTAAGTGGCAGTTGACCTGTGGAATGGCAGGAGTGTTGACCCATGCTTAGCATTGCTGGAATCCCTTCATGCTGGACATTTCCTGCCTACAACTCTGCCCAAACCATATTGGAGCTTTCATTTTCAAGCAAAATAACTTTAGGAGAAAGAATTAATTAAACATACCATATAAACCTGAAAATGTCTGGTTAAATTATATAAATAAATTTTGAAGCAAGAACAGTAACAACTATAAAAATAGAATCTGAACTCTGAAATTCATTCTATGAAAAACAAATATTATATTAAGTCACCTAAGCTTTATCAAAGGAATAAATTGGTTTCTACAATGCATATCTCCTCATTCTTTCATGTGCACAAATGTTATTTTTCTTAGTTTGCAAATTTTTGAAAGTAAATCTCAGTTTAACAGAACATTTACCTTTAATTCTTTTTAAGTATTGTTTCTCCCATTTTAATAACGTGTAACTGTTCAGTGGAATTGTTTTTGTCTTCATATTTTAATATTTTGCTATTTAGGAGCACTAGTTTGATATAGTGGTTAAGGCATCAGGCTGGAAACCAGGAAACTGAATTCTAGTCCTTCATGAGGCATGAACCACCTGGGCGATTTCATACCAGTCACTCTCAGCCTAGGAAAGAGGCAGTGGCAAATCACCTCCAAAATCTTGCCAAGAAAATTGCAGCAACTTGTTAGGCAGTCACCCAAAGGCCAAAATTGGCTTGAAGGCACCACAAAAATACACAATTGTACTTTAGTCTTTTGATTGTTGCAGTTACAAATACAGTAAATAAATTAAGGTAATGACGCTACAAGTGAAAAATCAATTCATTGTGTGTGTGTATACTTATTTTGTAAGATGCATTAATTCGGAATTGTTTGATTTCTGGGAGTTTGTATGATCTGATTTTTTAAAGACATAACTTATACTTGACAAGCCAGAAGGTTTATGTAAAGTATTTTGGAAACACTAGTTGAGTCGAGAACAAGATTTTGTCTTGAAACAATGGTTGCACAGTAGTCCTCAAGGACCACAATGGAGCTCAAAATTTCTGTTGCTAAGCAGGACAATTGTTAAGTGAATTATGCCCCATTTTATGACCTTTTTGCCACTGTTAAGCGAATCACTGCAGTTAAGTGAATCATGTGGTTGTTAAGGTGAATCTGGCTTTCCCTATTGAGTTTGCTTGTCATAAACCAGCAGGGAAGGTTGTAAATAGTGATCATATCACTCCTGGGCAGTGCAATTGTCGTAAATACATGTCAGGTGTCAAGCACCTGGATATTAATCACTTGACCATGGGGTGCTGCAACAGTCTTAATGTGAAAAATGGTCATAAGTCACTTTTTTCAGTGCCCTTGTAACTTTGAACAGTCACTATGTTGAGGACTATATGTAATTGGATTATTTTATTCTTATAGGGTACAAGTGCAGAACAGGATAACCGCTTCAGCAACAAACAGAAGAAGCTGCTAAAGCAACTGAAATTTGCAGAATGCCTTGAAAAGAAAGTATGTTTATGTTGTTATATTTATGAATTTATTTTATTTTTAATAGACACAACTGCCTACAGCTGCTGCTGTTCAAGTCAATAGACTTATTTGGAATTTTGAGAGTCACGATGTAACAAAACAACTACATATAGAAGAAAGATTAGAGTTCAGGTTGCAGTGTATACATCCATTTCCTTTGGAACACTTTTCCGTTTTGAATGTAATCCAAATTGCCTATAACAGAAAGCAAATTGATGTACCTCAGAGACATGTAACTACCAAGAAGCTAAGAATAGAGTAAAAGAGAATTCCCCTTCCAAACAAAATACCCATTTCTTGTATGAACTGGTGATGATCAAAGGAAAAAAAAATGGCTGGGGCACTTCAAATGAGAGCATGGACTTTTAATATTCCACCAACTGAATAACAACATCTCATTTCGTAACAAAAAGAATAAAAAAACATTTTTAATTTTAAAAAAATAGGAAGGAATTGCATTACAGTGATGTCTATGGGCAGTATGTAGATTCCCTATACAGAAAGTTAGGAAAGTTAGATAGATGATATTAAAAATACATTTTAATAAAATGGCTTCCAGTAATTGGTAAGAAAGCTACTAAGAAGGATCACAAACCACATTGATCTGTGCATATACACTGTACATATCTATTGTATGTATGTTTTTTAAATGACTGTACACCGCCCTGAGTCCTGCGAGGGAAAAGGGCGGTATATAAATTAGAATAAATAAATAAATAAAATATGTATATCTGTATTGTTGCACAGAAATACATTACAATTACGTAGTACCAGTATGTACTGTGTATTAGTAAAATATCTTCCAAAACTGCTAGACTTCAACATGAGTGAGAATTAATGGAAGTGAATATATCTAGACAACATGACAATGCAGCAGGTTGACCTGTGCTGCTTGTTGATATATTGTATGTCAAGATTTTACAGTAATAATTACAGTATCAAGCAAGATATATCTTAACATTCTTTATCTCATTTTGTAGGTTGATATGAGCAAGGTAAACCTGGAAGTAATCAAGCCATGGATAACAAAGAGAGTAACAGAAATCCTTGGATTTGAAGATGATGTAGTAATTGAATTTATATTCAATCAGTTGGAAGTGAAGGTAATAATTTTGCTGTGGTTGTTGTTCCGTATACGTAATTGTATTGCATAATTATTCTGTGTAAACGGAAATTTTTCTGTCAAAAAACCAGTTGAAATTAGGAGGGATTTTGTTGCAATGCATATTGTGAATAATTCACTTTGTAAAACATTTATTAAGGTTTAGTGAAGGTGCATAGTATGCAAAACTGCTCAGGTGAAAAATCAGACTTACTGTGTTGATTTTGCTGTTACATGTTAAGTTACTTTGACAGCAATTTTCTAATGATGATGTGATTTATGATTTAAAAGGCCTGAACCAAAATGGAAGTTATTCCTTGCGTCTGAAGTATAGCACCATCACCTTATTAGGTCACAGCAGAGTGAGTGTCCAATGTCGCTCTGACCAACTCCCTTGATGATGCAGTGTGTGTTTGGAGGTGAGTTGTGTAAAGTGGCCGAACCAAAGACAGAAAGCATCCAACAGAAAGAAATTGGGCAAAGCTTTACACTGCTCTTTAAATTGTTTTGAATTAAATCACATTAAATATAAAGAATGAAGTGCAGTTCTAAATTGGTAAGAGGCGTTCAGTGGAGACCTACTCTGTTTAGAACTATGTTCAGCTGGGATGGTGGGCTTAATATATGATTATAAAAGTACACATCAGTTTAATTTAGAAAGCTTAAAGGTTCAAGCTGAAATTAGTGGCATGGCGCCCCTCTGATATCAGCGGAGCTGGACTGCACCACTTGAATACAGCTAATAGATAGTGAGGCATACTATACAGCATGAACTGCGTAAATGAACTTGCGTTCATGATAAACAGTCTTATTTTGCACAGTCTGCCGCTGCATTCCAAGAGATAGTAAGAGTGTTTCTCTGAACCATTGGCAAAATGTTCTTGTTCTAATATTCTCTATGCTCAATCTTTCTTCCAAAGAATTCATCTTTGATTTGACTGAACAGTTGAAATTTCAACTGAGAAAGGTATTGATGTTTTCCTTAAAAAAAGACATGCTATAATTTGAATGTAGGTTTTTATTTTAAGTATCCGTATTTATAATCCCTTTATGTACTTTAATAGAAATTCTGTTGGGGGAGCTGGTTTAGGGGAATCGGATGAAGTATGCAATTCTGGTAGGAAGTAGTTTACTAATATGTATTAATAAAATAAAACCTAAGAATGCAGTTTTAATTCCCCTTCATAGAAAGCATGACTTGAAGTTTAGAACTTTTTTAAAAAAACATTTTTTTTCTTTCTGTGGTTGTGTACTCATTATTGCTTGTTCGTCTTTTGCAATTTAGATAAATGGTATAACATTAAACTCAAGGTGATTGAGTTGCAGTAGGGAGTCGGAAGCAAGCCAAGGGAACATCTTTCTCTACAGGGGACTTGGCGATTCCAAACCCCCCCCCAAAGTTCCAAGAAGAAAAAGAAGACACCTGGAATCTGTACTTGCTTTGTGCTGTTGAGCTGTGCTTGTTACATGGACCTTGTTGCTTTGACCAGCAACTTTAGAACTAAATTGCCCACCTGTACTGTGAACCACACTTGACCTCTTAATCCTTTGTGGCCATCACATAATTGTGGTTAAGAAAATGATGGCAGCTTTCATTCCATTAAATAGTTAGTGGAGGTTTAGTTCAGTTTACTGATGGAAGTAAGAAAATGCATGCATAAATTCTTTTTCAGTTTTCTTAGCAGGATTTCAGTGATATTGTAGATGATTCTGTAATGTTCAGTGTACAGCTTCTGTCCATTGTACGGATAACTTAAAAGAATTTTTCAAGGATCGCTACCAAAGAATGCTGGGGGAAAATGTTTAGAAAGTTAATTAGAAGAATCATACACCATCTATTATGATGCTGCTATGGCAAATTTGTGGCCCTATGTTTCAATGGCTGTACAGATCATACCTTCTTATGAAATCCACAAAGGATTAACAGGCCACTCTGAATGTAATGGTAAGGCAAGAGAATGTTGGTTATGTATTAGGACAGTTACTGAACAACTTTTAAGCAAAGTTTTTTTTTTTTTTAAAAAACAAAAAACTAATAAAATGAGTGTAATATGCTCTTGTCCATGGTAGAAGATTAAATCAAAATAAAGAATAACTTGTCTGGGTTTGGTTTTTCAAATAACCTGTATTTCTTCCTGTCATATCTCTTTACAGAATCCTGATTCCAAAATGATGCAAATCAACTTGACTGGATTTTTGAATGGGAAAAACGCGAGAGAATTCATGGGAGAACTATGGCCACTGCTGTTAAGTGCTCAAGAAAACATTGCTGGTATTCCATCTGCTTTTTTGGAGCTGAAGAAAGAAGAAATAAAACAAAGACAGGTGGGATTATGGGTTTAAATCTAAGGCCAAAGAATGATTGATGGAATAGAATAGCTCTGGAGAAATATTTGAAAAATTAATATATGATCTGAAAATCTGTAATAATTTGGTGAAAATATAAGAGAACAAAGTGGATAGACACTAATTATTGAGTTGCAGTATCTTAGAAATTTTTGGTTACTAAACACTTGACTACCAAAAAGATTTTTTAAAAGATGTGAGCACTAGAAACTTTTGAACACATGAACAATTCATTTTTATTGTATGCATAAAATCTACAAAAAGATTGCCTGCCGAACAATGTTCATTTCTGCTGTGAAGAAAGGAATTTGGTTTTGCATAGTTTTTAGTCATGTGTTTTTGAAGCCAAGGTGCTTAATTATCTCAATTGTATGATAATCTTTTTTTTTAAATTAAACATTACAAATTTGCCAGATAAAATGTATCAGGATAAATTTCCTTCTATTATTTGTCTTTAAATCTTTGGAGGCACTAATAAGATGTTAAGAATACAACAAAATGCTGTTATTTATTTCTCATTTACTATAGTGTGCACTGTCTTTGTATTGTTTGCCATCCAGAGATTTTATCTCTTCCTGTCAATTTTAATTATTCCCACCAATCTTCTGACAGCAAAGGCGCTTCTTTACATGTTCATGTATTTATTATGTTCCTGCTGGGATTATAGCAGTATAAAAACTTTAATTTCAACAAAGGTGTGTGATGCCTGGTAATAAAAAGTTTGCCCATTCCAGCTTCCTAAGCTGTGTTCTGCAGTAAATCACAGATTTCCTGACACAAGGTCATTACATGGATGACCGAAGAGGAAGAAATGCAGACTTTCTGAAGTTGCTGAATTACAACTCCCCAAAGCCTTGGCCAGCAGGATCAGCCTAGAGAGTTGCATTCTTTAAAAATAGTGTGTGTGTGTGTGAGAGAGAGAGAGAGAATGAGAATGAGAATAAAAATAAAAATAAAAATGCCTGGCAC
>JANHFK010004687.1:12880-24503 GCA_036250565.1 Sibynophis collaris
GGCTATTGCTTAGCGCATTGTAAGCCGCCCTGAGTCTCCGGAGAAGGGCGGCATATAAATCAAATTTTTAAAAAAAGAAAAAAAAAGATACTGCTTCTGATTGATCTACTTTACAGGTGTCAATCTTGCGGGGTCACTATGTTTTTCCCCTTCACAGAGCTGGGGTGGGCATGCATGTGATGCATCCGGCCCACAGGCCGCCAGTTTGGCACCCCTAATCTAGTTCCATCCATTCATGTTTCTTGTTCAAAAGTCTACAATGAAACTTTTGTCCCTTAAATGTAGCTATTTTAGTAGCAAAAACCTCAGTATGTCATATCAGTGACTTATGTGTCTTCTACATTGAATTTCCCTAGCTTCTCTCCCAAAGTGATAAAATTACTTTCTGTCATATTTTATGTTTATCGAAGGTAATGTTCTATTTCTATTTAAGTCAGCCTTAACTTTCTCACTGTACATATAGTCCTCAACTTACAACAGTTTGTTTAGTGACTATTCTAAGTTACAACACTGAAAAAAGTGACTTATGACCTTTTTTCATACTTTTGACTGTTGCCTCCTCATGGCCACGTGATTAAAATTCAGACACTTGGCAATTGCCATGTTGCAGTGGACCATGCAGTTTGCCATGGCAATTGCCATGGCAATTGCCATGTTGCAGTGGACCATGCAGTTTGCCGTGGCTACTTTCTGCAACCCTCTGACAAGCAAAGTCAATGGGGAGGCCAGATTCACTTAACAACCATGTTGCTGACTTAACAATTGCAGTGATGCACTTAATAACTGTAGTAAGAAAGGTCTAAAACTCATTTAACAAATGTCTCATTTAGCAACAAAATTTTTAGGCTCAATTGTGGTCATAAATTGAGGACCATCTGTACTTTTTCCTTGACTTTCTATTTCTCACATATTGAGTAGTAGTATCCAATGTTAGCCATACCCAATACCCTTTTCTTTGTCATATAAATGAAAGGAGGAATTAGTCATTGTCCTTAAAGTAGTTAGTGAAATGAACAATAATGGTTATTGTCATTCCTTACAAGACCTGATATTTCCATTGACAAGTGGGTATAAATTGTCTTGTACCAGGCCAGTGTCAGTTTTCGTAGTTCCTTATTGGAGCCTGTGCCATTCCAGGATATGTATAAAACTACTATCTCAATATTCCATAATGATCAGAATATATTCCTTGAGTACAGATGCTTTCTTTAGGCAATCAGTACTGTCTACTCTTCTTCTTGAGAGTCACTTACGTGAGATGAGTAGTGTAGAAATTTAATAAATAAAATAAAAATTTATTATAGTACTTACCCGGTACCCAGAGATATAGTTCGTACTCAGCTGTTTGTGTGATGCTTCTTCTTCAATTAATCTACTGATCACATCTGTCTTGGTGTGGGTTATGGGTTTTTCTTGGTACTTTACAGACTGCTGAAAGGAAAGATGGGAACTGTATCCAGGAATACAAAGACCAATGGTTGTCCATTGAAAGATTAGTCTCAGTTCTAGAAGATTCTGGTAAAAAAAAAAAAAAGCTTGCACAAGGATTGACCCGTATGTGTGAATGTAGAGATGATTACTAAAAAAAATTCAGTTGCAGGTAAGCAACTTGTTCACTCTAGATAATAAAAAATAAAACGGGGGAAGCAGCAGATAATATAGTTTGAGAGAAATGTAGTATGTAGTAAATTGGTTTATTCAATCACCGTCAGGCTCGGACTGGGATCAATAGCACTGTGGCCTGTAGCATATTGTTCAATACTGAAATAATCTTTGTCTTCCTCCCTCAATTTACTCAGGAAAGAAAAGATGATGATCAGAGAGAAATATATTCTTGCATTTGCCTCTGGGAAGAGCAGTTGAGAATTGCATGCTGTATTGTTTGAACGGCCAGTCAGCAGGTCCTCTGAATTTGTTTAAGTAATTAACCTGGGGCAAAGATGGTATCTAGCATGATAGTATTGCATAAAAGATGCCTTCTTCATTCTGGCCTTGAGGGTGTTGAATAATGATCATCCCCATCAGAGACAAGAGACACAATCTACACCCCTGTCTTAAATGTTCGGAAATGAATAGGAGCTGTGAAAGAGCATAGCTATTGGAACGATGATGCCAACGAGTCATAACACAGATTGAAGGTGTATTATCAATTGTTTTTGCTGTCAGTGTGATATTGCCCCTATCTATGCTTATGATTGTGGGGAAAAAATCCATATTATTTGTTAGGTTTCCATCCTACTTTATATTCAGAATCTCAAGCCAGTGTATGTAGTGTTCCCTCTTCTCATTTTCTTTCCACTGCAACTCTATGATGCAAGCTGGACTGAGAAAGGGTGACTAGCTCAAAGTCATCCAGCAAACTTCCACACCTGTCAGTATAGGATGATGGAAAGAAGGCCCCTTAGAACACTTTGCCCTTGCGATAACAAAGCCTCAAGGTGTTCCAGAATTTAATTCTTTTAGGAATAAAGGTGGGGAACATACGATCCTCTATTACAGCCAATCTGAGGGATACTGTGAATTCTAGTACAGTAACATTAGGTTCTCTATTTCAGAGAAAACAATAGATGTTGATTTATAGGTAAAACCACTTAAGGAAAACAAAGTTTAAATGCCTTAAATCCTACAGAGTAATCCCAGGTTATATACCTGATTGTGTATACTTCCCTGAATTTTTGGGAGAAATGGATAAAACTAACCAGAAATAAATTTCTGTCAGAAAATGTGTTGCCATTGTTTGTTAAATGGAAGGCTGCAGTGACTACTCAACAATGTATTTTAAGCAATGCACCATGATTTAAGCTTTGACTGCCAAAGGAGAATCTCCACTAAAATTCACCATGAAATCCAGGTTGCTTATTACGTTGACTGTGTTGACGTGATAAATGGGCACAGTGGAACCAAAATACATAAAAGACAGTGAACCAGGAAGAGCTGATTTGTGTGTTCAAAGAATGATCTATGATAGCAACTGAGTTACACATGAGAAACTTTGATGAACTGATTAAAGACAATCAAAGATCACTCAAAGGGAAATTGCTGTCAGCCTGGCATTTCACAGGACCGTGTGGGTCACTGTGTTGATGTTCTTCAATACTGAAAGGTTTGCGCAAAATGGGTTGCTCAAATACTGATGGGAAGATATAAAAGCTTCAAAGGTTGATATTTGCCAACAATTGCTGTCATGCTAATAGAGTAAAGGTGATGGATTTTTGTATTTCATCACAACTGCCAGTGAAACATGGATTCAACATTATGCTCCAGAAACAAAGTGCAAATTCTTCAAATATCATCCAAAGCTTAACCGGGCAGAATCAAAAGTCAGGATTTGGCAGGAAGATTGATGGCTACATTTTTGGGGATGCAGATGGTGTTATTCACATGGATTTTTTTAAATCTGGCATCACTATCAACTCAAAGCACTATATTGCAGCAATCAAAACCCTGATAGAATGACTAAATAGCAATCAGAAGCAGAAGGAAATTTTGCTGAAATATAATAATGCTGGGCTTCACATCTCATGTGGCATCCAAGAGGAAATCATAAAGTTGGATGTCATTGTCTTTTCCCATCAACCATAAATTCCAGAGTTGGTGCCATGAGACTTCTATCTTTTCTCAAAATTCAAGGAGTACTTCTGTGAACATCTTTTTGACTCAAATGAAGCATTGGAAACAACTGTCAAGACTGGGTCAAAGAAATAAAAGGTTGGGTTCTTGAATAATAGATTTAAGAAGCTTGTACACTGTTTGGCAGACATATGTAGTGAATGATGGGGTTTATATGGAGAAATAGAAAAAACAAACAAACAAACAAGAGCCCACTTCAAGGATTACTTATATATTAAAATATCACTAAACTAAAGTTATGGAGATGAGGGTATTATCTTTCATTCAACAGTTGCATTAATTTTATTTCATTATGTTCCATAGAATATTTGTTCAGCTATATTTACCAATATGTCATCCTTACACTAAATGGGTATGTGAGCATCTTTGTACCGTGCTATGTTATGAGTGAGTTGGTTGCACATCAAATAGTAAGATACACCCCATAATTTAAAATGCAGTGCAACTATTATTGCAAAATGGATAATGACATTTACAACGGACACTAATCTTTTCTTTGACAGCTTGTCTCTATGTAAGACTTTTTTTTAGGTGTACCTAAGTACCATTTTTCCTAGTTACCACTATTTTTTTTCCTGTGAGTGACAGCAAAACTGCAGATATAACCTGACCTGGTATTTTCAAGGGAAAATATTCTAGAATAATGGTAGAGCACAAACATTGTTTGCAGGCTATTCCCAGTTTAATACTAAACATTTCTTGTCTAATACAAGTTACTCTAGTTAGAATGGTAGACTTTATTGAACTATACAGTCCAATGGCCAGACTCTGAGGATAATTTATTCTGTTTCCATGAAAACAAAGACTGAAAAATGCCACAAGGTCTTGTAATATGTTAAAGCAAGAATGGGAAAATAGGCTCTTTCCACAAAGCACAAGACTTTTTCTTAGATTCTCTGAATTTACAACCCAAACAAGAAAATAAGCTGAGGAACATCCTTGAAGTCTAATTTTTGTAAATAGGTGCTTTAGACTGGCCCCGTTCATTATAGCAACCAATCTATGTGCCATTTGGTAAAAAATATTGATTACATGTTTCCAAATTCCACATAAGCCTCCCAAAGCAGCAGTTGCTATATATGTATATATATATTAAATGCTGCAGTCCGATGGAGTTTCCTATATTCATGTTCTTTGAAGAAAGAGGTGCTTACATTTGGATAGAGATCCATTGAATTACCTTATGAAGTTTTTAAGAGGAAGAAGATCAAACAGAAGTCTTCAAAGCACCTGTATTCCAAGTCATCCTTCCGAGCTTATTAATCAACATTTAGCAGAGCCAAAATCAGAGGGCGATTTGAAACAGAATACATGAAATTTGCATAACAGATTAAATTCCAACTGACATTAATAGCCTAGGATGTGATAGTAAAATTTTGTGATGTTGCCTTCTTGCATGTTTTTATTCTTCTTTTTTTACTTCTATACCAAAACAAAGGCTTCTTTTTTTTTTGCTTTCTTGTACCTGTTTCCCATGTGGGTGCTTAGGCTGTCAAATTCTGTACTGACTTGGATTTTGCAAAATCATAAAGTTTTCTTTTACTTTTATCATTCTTAGAAAGGTAGAGGTAACTTTAAGAATAATGGCATCATATTCACCTAGAAGTATCATTATCATTGATGGGAAAAATCACTTAGGAAAAGAGTGTTAAATGAATGTGACTGAAGTGAGATCACACAGCAGGAAAATTTGCATCTGTGAAGCAAAGGAGAATCATGGCAGGTACAGGAAACTAAGCAGAGCCTTGATTTGTTTTGCAACAACGTATTAGGACTTTGGGGGACCATATTCTTTTATTAGGTTCTACCAAAACTTTCCATTATTAGCCTAAGGTGTAACTTCAGGTTCTTAATGAGTTTACCAAGCATTCCAGTATTGCTGTCTGATTATTATAGCTTCACTATGGCTTTTGCTTTAAAGAAACTCAGCTCACAGTCTGGGATTTAAATATTTAATAGAGTTTGAATGCTTTCATGGCTTGTTCCCACAGAGACAGTCACTGTACTTGGAGGGAAGACTGAACTTGCTAACATTTTCTTCTAAACAACGAGGCGGGAGCTAAGTACAGGCAAAATCTATCAATAGTTCAGGAAGCTGCCAAAGAAGCAAAGCAAAAGGGTTCAATAAAAGAACAAGAGATTGTGGCAAAAGTTTCAAATGCAGGTCATGAGGAAGAAAGAAATTGTGTCCAGGATTTCATCATTTCAACCTAACCATTATATCTCAGGTTGGAAGCCTCTGGAATGGCAGATGGTTAAAGTTCTGGATTAGGAGCAGGGAGACCAATAGTGAAATCAATTTTTTTTTACCACTGGTTCTGTGGTGTGGTTTGGTGGGCATGGCTTGGTGGACGTGGCAGGGGAAGGATACTGCAAAAATCTCCATTCCCACCCCACTCCAGGGGAAGAAGACTGAAAAATCACCATTCCCTCCCACTCCAGAGGAAGGATATTGCAACATCTCCATTCCCACCCCACTCTGGGGCCAGTCAGATGTAACATTTGCCAGTTCTCTGAACTACTCAATTTCCGCTACCAGTTCTCCAGAACCTGTCAGAACCTGCTGGATTTCACCCCTGACGGAGACCAAATCCAGCCTCAGCAAAAGGTTTAAGCCATCGCTTTCTCTCAGACCAGCCAATATCTGTGGGTTGTTGTGGTGGGTAAAAATAGGTAGAATGAGCACAAAATATGCTGCCTTGCACTTCCAAAAGGGAAAAATAGTATATAAATGTAACAGATGAATAAACAAATAGACCAGTTGGATTGCATTGGTTTAGTTTAGGGTACCAACTTCCTCCTGAGTAAGAGTGTTTCCTGAAAGGAACCATCCCCTGTCTTTTAAAAAAAATCTCTGTTCTTCACCCCCCGATTCTTGACTCTCTGCCACCATTGCTCTTACGGTCTTTGAAGGCATTTGGAGAATTCCCCAATCAGGAGCCAGCGCTCTACCCTGAATCCAAGCCGCCCTGAGTCCCGCAAGGGAGAAGGGCGGGGTATAAATTTAATAAATAAAAATAAATAAATAAGTAGCAAGAATGCTTTTCTCTTGCTTACCCTGTTGTGAACCGCCCTGAGTCCGACAGGAGAAGGGCGGTATAAAAGTCAAATAAAATTCAAATTCAAAAATTGTATCCTGGTTGGGCTGGCCCATTTGATTTTGCATGCCTTCTTCTGCCTTTTTTTTTTCCTAGAAGAATCACTGTCAGATGATGATTTGTCGCATGGCAATATTTACTGAGAAGACATCCATTCCTTATCAATCCGTCAACAAAAAGACAAAGCCAGACACTGTCAAGCCATGAATAGAGTCGAATGAGTTTATACCTATGTTCCTTATGGGGAAATAAAACTATAGTGGTAATTTTAGTGCCATGTCTGTGCATTGAAAATGGTTTTCTGTGATTCTTGCTGTCATCTAGTGATCATCTGGATTTTTGCAATCTAGATGTAATAGTTTATAGTAGCCATAGCAATTATATATCTTTGAGCAGTGGTGGTATTCAGCCGCTTCTATCCGGTTCAGGAAAACCGGTAGCGGCGGGAGGCTCCACCCACTCACCTGGAGATCATCACGTCCCATTTTTGATGCTCTGCTCATGCACCGAAGGTCCTGCACATGCGTGGAGGTTGTATGTGGACTCACATTTGCGAACCGGTAGCAAAGGTAAGTGAATACCACCCTTGCCCACTTACCACCCTTACCCACTACCCTGGAGCCTGACTGCAGGGTGAACATCTGCTCAACTAAAATGATACAATGCAAGACAGAACCTGAGAAGGGCTACATATTTTTACAGATATGCATTATAGCTGAATCTTGAACAAATGGTTCAGAAAAAGTTTCAGTTTCAGGTTTTGTTCAGATAACCCTGTTATTAAAGGTTTAAAAGCAGCCAGGCTGCCTGAGGGTAGTGTCACTTGGCAATTGTAACATAATCCCCTAGTTCAGACATAACCCCAAATAATACACCCTTAAAAATGAAATATATTTCAGTTCAACTGTTGAGTACAGGCTATTTATCTGTCTGTCCCAGTATTTATGCCAGGAAAGTTCTGCCAGTTGTTTCCAATTGTTTTGAAGGCAGCAGTACAGTATTTTTGCATACATTATGACTTTTTGTTCCCTCTTGTATATTTAATTTAATATTTAATATGTTTCTTTCTTCCTGTCCCAGGGTAATATATTTGCTTTGTTCTTTAGTAGCATATAATTTAGAACTATCCCTGGAAGCAAAGTACTGGTATGATCCTTGGTGAATTTTCCAAAGGAAAGGCTGTTCATTATTCAAGCAATCAATATTGCACACACGCAGAGTAGAATATCAACAGTGTTTGAAATACTGTAAAGGGCAGATTGTTTCCCATTTAGTCTGGCCTAATGGGCTTTGGATGTTTGCAAGTGAATGCTGTATTGTTAATGCAATGATTTAATTTCGGATTGGGGATAAAATGTTATTTGTTCACAAGCACGATACAGGCCTAACATCAAGAACTCAAAAATGTATTTGGTTTGATGTGTTGTCTTTGAAACTTATTGATAGAATAGAATATTTGTAAAATCAGGGTTCAACTGTGGAGTCCTTGCTGTTCTCTGAACTTGATAGTTTTCTTGCAGACTTTTCATTATCAAACTAGGTAATGCGCGCCAGAGTGCGGGAAACCCGAAGACCAGCCACCCGGGCCAGCTGGTCTTCCTGTGCACTGCAGCACCGGAAACCCAAAGACCAGCTGGCTGGTGAACGTGCTGGAGTGTTGGAAACCTGAAGACCAGCTGGCTGGTGAATGTGCTGGAGTGTTGGAAACCTGAAGACCAGCTGGCTGGTGAACGTGTTGGGGTGCTGGAAACCTGAAGACCAGCTGGCTGGTGAACGTGCTGGGGTGCTGGAAACCTGAAGACCAGCTGGCTGGTGTGCATGTGCAAGCTAGCCACCTGGTCTTCAGGTTTCTGGCATTCGCATGCATGCCGGCCAGCTGGTCTTCATGCATGCCAGAGCACTGAAATCCTGAAGACCAGGTGGCCAGTGCACGCATTCTGGTCTTTGGATTTCTGGCGCTCCAACATGCGCAAAGACCAGGTAGCCATCGTGCATGCACACACCAGAAACCAGAAAGAAGAGCAGCTGGCAACATGTGTCATCAGCGGCTGATGACATCTCTGGCACATGTGTCATAGATTCGCCATCACGGGGCTAGTGGCTTGCCCTGTCAATGCTGGTAGGAGTGCTCTTGGAGGTTCCTTAGTTAGGCTGTTGTTTACTATTAGCTTCTTTGTCTTCATTAGTAGTTCCTTGACTGAGGTATTGTGTACTGGATTGTTGGTCTAGTGTTAATCTTGAACTTAACCTCTGTTCTTATGGGCATTGATTGCTGGTGAAGCGGTATTTTAATCTTTTTGTTTCCTTATGGGCTTTTTGACTGTCTCTTCTGAGTGGTATGCAGATGCTGTTTATCTCTATATGCCTGTTGATGGCTGATGTATTTGTGTGCCAGACATCCAGGAATTCTCTGACATTTTTTATCTAGAATGCTCATTTTCCCAGTTAAAACTATGATTGAGTCTGTCCATGTGCTGTGGAATTAAGGATTTTTTATCATGTCTTTTGACTACTAGGTGGTGTTCATGAATGTGCTTTGCTACCCTGTTTTCTCCAAAATAAGACATCCCCTGATAATAAGCCCAATCGGGCTTTTGAGCGCATGGTAATAAGACCAAGCACTTATTTCAGGCTTCAAAAAAATATAAGACACAGTCTTATTTTTGGAGAAACAGGGTAGTCTTCTGCCTGTTCTACCTAAGAGCCGTCTCCTACAAGAGCAGAGGTGGCACAGTGGTTAGAATGTAGTACTGCAGGCTACTTCAGCTGACTGTTAGCTGCAGTTCAGCAGTTCAAATCTCACCAGCTCAAGGTTGACTCAGTCTTCCATCCTTACGAAGTGGGTAAAATGAGGACCCAGATTGTTGGGGGCAATATGCTAACTTTGTAAACCGCTTAGAGAGGGCTGTAAAAGCACTATGAAGCAGTATATAAGTCTAAATGCTATTGCTAGTGCTATTTCCTTCTTATTTAATTGAAATGAAAAACAGTTGCAAAACACGGAGTTGGACTTGCAACATAACATCATCTAGAACAGGGGTGTCAAACCTGTGACATTACAGCAGTGTCAGGTGATGTATCGCAACTTTCCACCCTTCACTAAACTGGGCAGGGGCATGGCCAGCGCATGACACATCCAGCCCACAGGCTTGAATTTGACAGCCCTGATCTAGAAAGTTTGGGATTCTAGGATAGACTACATAGCGGAAACAATATTCCAGAAGAAAACAGTGACAGCCCTTTCCAAAACTGATCCCAGGAAACAATGCATTTATTTATTTGTTCAGGCTATTTATTCACTGCTTCAATCCTGGTGGGCTCTAGGCAATTTATGGCTATTGAATTACCCGATAATAAAAAAATGCATTTAAGCATTAAAATTAAAAGTACAAATATAGAGGTGCCTATGCTTCCACAATCAGTCTCCAAAAATCTTATACAAAAACCTGTTTTGCTTTTTCTCCCGACTTAATTCATACAATGTTTAGCCCAGCTGGTTGACACCACTAGGTGGTTTGATTGATCTTCTAAGCAGTGGTGAAATCCATTTTTTTTTACTACCGGTTCTATGGGCATGACTTGGTGGGCATGGTAGGCGTGGCAGGGAAAGGATACTGCAAAGTCTCCATTCCCACCCTACTCCTGGGGGAAAGATATTGTGAAATCACCATTCTCCGAACTATTCAAAATTTCTGCTACCGGTTCTCTAGAGCCTGTCAGAACCTGCTGGATTTCACCCCTGCTTCTAAGGCTTACTACAGTCAGATATTTTATTAATGCTTGAATGTGATACCACCAGATCTGTGATCTAAAATAGGAAATAAAATAAAAAATCCAGAACACATTAATAATAAATAATTCCCACCTTGTTCCCAAGAGAACTGCAGCCAGTGCAAGATATAGTTGCTAGGTTTTTGTAACCATCACCACCCTTTGCAGTCTACATTATAAAGGTGAACCTTGTTTAATGTTAACTTATTCAGTGGCACTGACAAAGGGGACTTATGGCAGGTCCTTCTAGTTGTGATTACAGCATCCCTATGCCCACATGATCTTGAATCAGACACTTGCTTGCAATTAGAATGTTGGGAATCCCATGGTCATGTGACCAGGGCAATGACATAATATTGTGCTTAATGGGATTTACCTAATGATGGCAATTGAGAGCACCACAAGTGCTATTATAAATCAGCCCAATCACATGACTGCACCACTTAGTCATGGAGTTCCGTGTTCCCAATTACCAACAAAAAGTGAGAACTACCTGTACTGAATTTTTGTTTGTTACTGGCCAAGAATCAATTGATTTTTTACCTTTAAAATATCCCTAAACAGCCTGGAACTAAGATAACTGAAAGCTCATCTACTTCCACATGAATCTGCCTATAAACTGTGATCATCATCCGATATTGTATATCTCCCTAGCTGAATAAATCCAATTAGTTGATACTGGAGGGAGGGCAACCCCCTATTTATGCAAGTCCCTCAGAGGAAAAAAAGAGATAGTCTCTTTCTTTGTCTCACTTTAAACAGACTATGCCCGTGATGGCGAACCTATAGCACGGGTAGCATATGGAGCCATATATGTGGGCACGCGAGCACTGCCCTAGCTCAGCTCCAGCATGCATGCGCGAGCTGGCCAGCTGATTTTTGAATCTTCCCGGCCCACTGGAAGTTGGGAAATGGGCTGTTTCTGGCCTCCGGAGGGCCTCCGGGGAGGTAGGGAAAGCTGTTTTCGCCCTTCCCAGGCTCCTAGAAAGCCTCTGAAGTCTGCGGAGGGTGAAAAATGGGCCTACAGGGCCAAAAGTGGGGGGCGTGCAGGGGGGGTCACATGCGCATGTGCGCATGTGCTGGGTGTATTGAGGCATTGAATTATGAGTGTGGGCATGTACGCG
>JANHFK010004687.1:24603-35030 GCA_036250565.1 Sibynophis collaris
ATGCTAACTTTGTAAACTGCTTAGAGAGGGCTGTAAAAGCACTATGAAGTGGTATATAAGTCTAAGTGCTATTGCTATAATGGTTGTTACAGTCCTTACACTGTGTCTTGTAGATGACTCCTGGTTTTTTTTTTCTGGGGCTGCTGTGTTTTTTGGCTTATTTAGGATGTTTAGTAGAGGGCTTTAGTAGATTTGTGTGTACAATGATACCATATGGTTACAATAGTCTGTTGGTGGTTCCTGAGATATTTTTTGATGTATTGCAATGTTATCCTCTTTGTAACTTGTGTTGGCTGTTGTGTTATGATGATTTGAGTGGTCAGGCACTTTTTCATAAAGTTGTGTGGGTATCCATTTTAAAATTATTATATGCTGAGGTTTCCATTGAGATACTAGTAAAAATAAACCATTCCTTCTGTACTGTAAGATACAATTGCAATTCTGTCTCTGCACTAGTAGGGATATTGCAACCTTTCCTGATGCTGATCTCACTATCTTCTGTCCAGAGCACTAAGTGTGACATAACTGTTGATCCTGGGTAGGTATGAAAGGAAAGATCTAATTCACTTGAGTAGTCAGTGGAAAAAAAATATTAATAGTTCCTCATCCTCTCAATACATTATTTAGTGCTAAGCACTTAATCCTTTAAGGGTGATTGTCCATTATGGCTTGAAATGTCAAAAAAAAATAGGTACTTGTGATTTATTTGGGAACAAATTGGAAACATCTGGAAAAATACAGATTGCACACAGAAGTTTGCTGAACTGGAATAGGTTGACTTACTTATTCAACACTGGACTAGTAAAATATGTCTTTAAAAGGTTGGCAAAATAGCATAGAGGTGGCAGGCCAATAGCTTGCAAATGGATTTTTAAAAATTGGGATTGCCTGCTTCAGAGGGGTGGAAATGGATATTGTAACAATGTATTAATCAGTATTCAAGCGGCGGGACAATAGGTATATCTGTACAGGGTTTTTTAAATGCACTTTTTAATGCATTGTATGTTCTGTATTTTTTGTTTTTAACTTGTAAATTTTTTGGAGTTCTGCATTTTAATTTTTATTTGAATAAAATAAAATTGTATATATAGTGTTTGTGGTACTTTTCTGCCCTTCAGATTATGATGATGATGCAACCCCTCCCCCAACAAATAAAACATAGAAAACAGCTAAAATGGGGGAAAAGCTAAGGTTATTGGATTGTTCAGCAGACTGCAAGACAAGAGTCTGCCAATTTCCTGTGCTGCTTTAAATAATCTGACTGGGTTGCAAGCAGTCTGATTTTGAGACTATCATTATAGTTATTTGTCAAAAATGTTTATTTAAAAATATTGAATTTAAACTATACATGTAGACTAGAATTTTAGTAATTCTACTAATCTAACTTTTACATCGAAATAATATAGAAATTAAGCCATTTTAGAGACAATTTTGTAAAATACTTAGAAAATTAATGTCTTTTAACCTTTAATTAATTAATCAATCAATCTTTTAACTGAAACTATCTACTAAATTAGTAAATTTGTCTGATGTTCATATGTTCAAGGGCAAGATCTGGGATTTTTTTTGGGGGGGGGATGTATTCCTATTGCTTTATAATTTTACTTCCTTACTGCTCTCTATAGCTATATTTACATGAATACTGTTGAATATTATTGTAAAGAGATAACTTGGTATCCTCCTATAGAATTTTATCTTGCTTCTCAAACTTTTCAGAATTGTTGAATATTTGCAACAATTTGATTTTCAATATTATTGAAAGTTGAATATTGAATGTTCAATGTATCTCAATATAGTTAGTTCTTGTTTAATGATCCTCATACAGCAACTGAACGAATACAGAGGTGAATAAGTGATAGTTATGACTGGTCCTTGAATTTAAGGGCATGGTTAGATAATCACAATCTGTGACCTTCCCTGATGGCTTCCAACAAGCAAAATCAATGGGGAAACCCTCAGGAAGTTTTAAGTTGGGGTTATGTGTAGTCCTTACTTAATGTCTCACATCATACTTGCTTAACCACAGCAATCAAGACTGCCATAACTTCCAATCACTAAGCAGTGCAGTCATGTGCGTTTTTTGACTTATGACTGCATAGCTTAATAATAGAGTTCCTGGTCCCATTTGGTGTCATTAAGTGAGGATTACCTGTACTGGAACGATTAACCACTTCTCGTGGATTTTTAAAGGCAAGTGAGATCTTATTTTCTATATGTCTTATATTCAATGTATTTGTAAAACAGTTCAATAATAACATTACATAATTGCATACAAAGTTTAGGCACCCCAATCAAATAGTATGTTTGAATGGAATTCTAGGTCTGGCACAACCACTACAAAATATGAGGTTAAGCAGCATGTATTTCTGCAAAATCGAATGCATACTTACTATTTGTATGGACTTGCCAACAGTTTCAAAATAAGAAAAAGTGAATATGGCTAATGTAGAAATTTAAACATACTTCCAATCAATTTAGTGCTATTTTTCCCTTTGTCTTTTTTTAATTGTACAGTTGTTAACAAGACCCAAAGGACAATTGATTCGTTAGGACTACAATTAGCCAGGTGAATTACAATTTCACAGTTGAACAAATATTCTGACCCTTCTAACTTCTCTGGCTGCAATTGTTGTTCTGTCTACTTTTACAACAATCATGGGCTTCTCTAAACAGCTGTCTTAGCAATTGAAAACAAACATAAGTGACTGTTAAAAAGCAGGGGTAAATCTTAACAACAACAACAACAATCTAAATTCTTCTAGCTAGCAATTTCAAGTGGGAGAAACATTGTCAAGAAACACTTTGACAATATTAAGCATGGGGGTGGTTTTATTATGTATTGGTGTTGTGAGGCAGTCAGTAGCACAGGAAATTGTGTGGGCGGATGGAAGAATCAGCTCAAAAATAAATATCAACATATCCTAGGACTTAATGACTCACAGTTAGTGAAGTAGCTGAAAGGAGATTGGATATTTCAGCAAGATAACTTGAAACACCCTCCCCCCCAAATTAACTATGAAGAATTTACAGGAAAACATGAAGGTTTTGGAATAGGTTTAACAGTCCCCAGACTTGTATCTTATTGAAAATCTGTGGGGAAATCTCAGACAGGCAGTGCATACAAAAACCAGTTACCGGTAAATAACATCTAACAGAATGCAGGCAACAGACCTCATCAAGGTATTTTCTCTTTGAAATGAGAACACACTATTACATACACACCCGTAAAATCCATATGGCTCTCATCTTCTTGGTGTTCCTAAGACCTTGCAGACTTGGCTGTTCCTCCTTTGGGCGAGACGGATGGGACTTCTTGTTAAGTGTGTTGGTTACAGGGGTGGATTCTACTTACCTTTGTTACCGATTCACAATGGAAGCGCGCATGTGTGTGCACTTGCTTTGCTCATGCGCATTGCTTCTACATGCAGAGCTCCATCCGGGTGGGTGGGCAGAGCCTCCTGCTACCGTTACTACCAATTCTAAGAACCGGACAAAACTGGTAGGAACTCACTACCAGTTGGTTAGTTTTTTCTGTATCCTGTTTGGTTTCTATTGGTTATTATGTTATAACATGTTAACTGCCAGAGTCAGTTGGAGTCAGGTGGCACCTACATTGAATAACATAAATAATAAAATGTTTTATGATAGAGAAGACTTCTGCATGGAAGAGTATAGAAAAAAATCCAAAAATATGTGTAGAAATACTCTTAGCTTTCAGAAGTGTTATTCCTGCCAAAGTAGGTGTTAACAAAATATGAGCTGAAAGGCTGCCCAGAATTTTGTATTTGCTGTATTTACTCTTTTTATATTATGACTCTAAAGAACTGCATAGAAGTAGGGATGATACATTTAAATCTGCAGAATGTCATGTTTAACTTTGTATCAGGTAGTTTAGCTCACATGGAATTTCACTGAAATGTGAAATTTGGCTGGGAATGTTTAAAATTTAAATGCATTACTTTTAAGTAATTTACGGTGCTGTGCTGAAAATTGTTTCTATATCTAATCAGAATATAGCTGGAAGGGACCTTGAAGGTCTTCTAGTCTAAGCCACTGCTCAAGCAGGAGACTCTATATAATTTGAGATAAGTCCAGTCTCTTCTTAGAAGCCTCCAGTGATCAAGCACCTACAACGTCTGAAGGCAAGCAGTTCCCCTTGTTAATTGTCCTCACTATTAGGAAGTTTCTCCTTAATTCCAGGTTGCTTTTCTCCTTGATTAGTTTCCATCCATTGTTTCTTGTCTTGCTTTGGAAAATAAATTGACCCACTCTTCTTTGTGGCAGTCCTCAAATACTGGACTACTGCTCTCATGTCACCCCTAGTCCTTCTTTTCTCTAGACTAGCCATACCCAGTTCCTGCAATAATTCTTCAAATGTTTTAGTTCCAGGCCTTGAATTTTTCATTAATTCTCATTTAATGATGTGAAAAATACACTGTACTAAGTTTTATTTTCCAAGGGAGGAAAAAAAAACTTTGGTGAAATTTCCATAAAATCCTCATAGTGCAAATAAGGGTATGTGAAAGTTTCCTGTCTTTCATTGCACTATCATCTGTAGGACATGACCGGACTGAGCCCGAGGGAGGGGTCAAACCCATCATCAGTCCCTTTGTGTCCACAAGAAATCTAAATCCAGCCCACCTTGAATTTTGTTGACTCGTATCTACCTCCTATTGGCTTTCATCATAGGTAGTTCAGATTCTTGTAGAGAGCATTAGCATACAGTAAACCTATATTCATTTGAACTGCATGAACTTCTGATTTCCTGTGCTTGACATCATCTTTCCAATGGTCTCCTGCTTCCTTGATTTTTCATTCCCCCCCCTTAAATCCCAAAGGAACAACACATTAGGAGGGGACTGTTCTCGTGGTCTTTTTGGGGTTCAAGAATTACAATCAGCTAGAAAACTGTAGGGTAAAGAAGATTTAAGTAAGTAAAACAGTGATAAAAATAAAATCTTTTACTACTTGAAAACAAGAAACAATACATACAAACACCAAAATAAATAAATAAATAAATAAACAAACATACAAATCAATCAAATTTGGTTGGTGCTGATTGTTTTGATCTGAAATGTACTATTCTGCTCCAGGGCAAGGCCATTCTAAGTCCATTTCAGAGGTGGAAAATTCTAGACCAAAATATCTTATACATCCTTAAAACAGGAGCTCCATTTGCAGAGGAAGAAATCTTTTGTGAAACTAGAAGGCAGAATTTGGCACAATTGTAAGTCAAAAAGTATCCAGAGAGCATGCTCAGCAACTATATATATAAATTTATGCTATCCTATAATATCCTTAGCATGATCTTGATAATGACTAATTGAATATTCAAGGATGTGTGTTACCATTATAATGAGTTTTTAAGTTGTTAGAGTTCATTATTCTATGCAATTCTTGCCTTCAGCCAGACCTTGGCAGTCTCAAAACGTTCGTGTGAGTGGGGTTATATGTGCATGCGCACATGTGCGTGTATCAACCAGCCACTCACATGACCCAGTTATGAATAGGCCATGGACTGGTAAAGGGCCCCTGACCAGAGGTGGTAGGACCCCTGGATTAGACAATGGACTGGAGGTACTTAATTTTAAAGCAAATAGAATCTGATCCAGCAGTAAAAACTGCCTGGAGCTTTATGCAGTATCAGCTATTCTAAAATATTCAGAGAACAAGGGGCAGAATAATTGAACGAGTGTAATAATTAATAACAATCCATAGCAGTCTATTAAAAATAAAAATAGGTCCAATTATTTTTGTATTCCGATGTAAGGCCCTCTGCTGAGAGACATTTCTACACCAAAGAGAATGCTGTGTTCCAATTCATTTTAAAAGGCATACTGTGGATCTGAAAAATATCCATAAAAGATAAGCTAAATGATAGAAATCTGGAACATGAAGAAATGTGATAACAAATATTGAGATTCTGGTTCAGAAAAATAGAGATGTAGGGATGTGGAGTGGGGGAAGAGAGAAAGAACATTCTATATCAAAAGAAAATAGTTAACAGGGAAGGTTTTCTTCCTTTGAATCCTGAGGTTATCTAATGAAAAGAGACTTGGGCAAACAAAAAATATTTCTTCATACAATGTCTATTCAAACTGTTGCTTGCCTCCACTAAATGAACTCATTGCCACATATCTATATAATTTTTAGCAGGATTATAGAAACTGCAGAATATAAGACTCTCAAATACTATTACTCACAATGGTTATACTGGATATTGCCAAGGTTAGATAAAACATATATTTGAATGTCACTTTCTTTAAAAGAAAAGAAGATAATTATTGTGATGGCCTGTTGGCCTAGTTCAGACAATGAAGATGAGCCAGAATCGGGGCCATCAGACTGGGTTGTTATGGATACCCAGGAGCAGAGGTGGTATTCAGCAGGTTTTGACCAGTTCTGGAGAACCGGTAGCAGAAATTTTGAGTAGTTCAGAGAACCGGTAAATACTATCTCTGACTGGCCCACCTCCATCTATTCTCTGCTTTCTGAGTCCCAGCTGATTAGGAGGAAATGGGATTTTGCCGTATCCCTGTCTTGCCATGCCCACCAAGCTACGCCCACAGAACCGGTAGTAAAAAAATTTGAATCCCACCATTGCCCAGGAGTGTCCATACAGCTACATGGTTGAGGAAGATGCAGTGTCAGGTCCTTCTGGCATTGTGGGGAGCATCAACTGGATGGACAGACACCTGCACAAGCAGAAGAAGGGGAGACTTGGCTGCTGCTGGTTAGTGCGGATGAGTGGCAACAGGCTGATGATTAGGAGTGACTGCTCCTGCCCAATCCATGAACGTGATGAGCAGAGTGAAGGGAAGCACAGAGGAGGTCTGTGAGACTACTCACAAGGAAGTAGCCTCATCCCCCCCAATAAGAAACCCTGAACTTGCATTTATTTAGCTAGATGTAGGGGAAGTGGTGATTGTCAGAGGCAACCATTCACGTCTCCTGTGCAACCTCTTCTTTGTGAACTTTGAACTTTGCTCTTGCTTTCTGGACTTTGGACCTTGTTTCATGGATTTCTGATCTTGCCCTTGTGTCATGGACTTTGGACCTCATTCTTGCCTTGTGAACATGGGCCTTTGTTCTTGCCCTGTGGATGTTGGACCTGGCTCTTGTGGATTTCAGATCTTGTAGACTTTGATGCTTTCACTGTCCAAGAGGTTGCTTTTGGGAAAATTGGTGCTGGAATTAACAGCACAACTTCAGAAAGTTTGTGGATTGTCCATTAGCATGGGGGAGTTTGGGGGAACTACTTTATTGATATATAGTGATGCAAGAAACATACTATACTTGTACCTGTCCCCTTTTGCGTGACTTGGGTCAAAACAACTTATCAAATCCTGCATGTACATTTCTGATGGGCATCAGCTTTAATACCAGATTACACCATGTTATTGAATTATAATGGTTTATCCTATTATGCCTAGAGGTATCCATATCTATAAAGGTGCCCCAAAAGCAAAACAAATATGATACGATGTCACAAACTCCATCTTCTTCTATGACATTGCATAAAGACATACAGACAGAGCAGAATTTGCCAATAAAAATTATAATGTATACTTTATGACTTGTCCTTCCTTTCCCTCCTCTTGGTGGATATAATATATATTCTTTTTATGTCCATAAGTATGCATGAATATTCCCAGTTGGATGCATAACTGCATCCAGTGCTTCTATATAGAATAGCAGTAACAAAGTAAAGCTGTACATTGAAAATAATGTAAGGCTCTTCTGCTGAGATCATTGTGCTATGTAAGAGGCTTTAGTATTTTTCTCTGCTTGCATATACTATATTAAAAAAACCCTATCTCAATAGTGAAGTGTGTCTTACAGATGTGGAAGATTCCATCTAGCGTTTCCAGCATCTCCAACCTTAGAAACAGTAACCTAGAATGGTTATTTTGCAATGTACAGTGTAACTGTGAAACAAGCATATATTGATGGGGCAGAACCTGAATCCCACAAACCTCAGGGAGCACATATAATCTTTGGCTGTGGTCCAGACAGCTTTTTCAAAATTGCCATGAAATTCTCATTTCTAACAAAAAGGATAAATTGTTAAATATCCAGAGAATGAGTATTTAATTAATTTAATTTAAACCAACTTCGCTTTTGTCCTGCTTTCAACCATTTATTTGTCCAAGTCTACATAATTTCAGAGGTTACGCCCCCCTCTTCCCCCAGGATCTCAGTTAAAGAATCCCACTTGTGTAGCCCTGATGCAGGCAGCTCTCAAGAGTTGCCTAGAATTCTACGAATGAGGCAATTGGTAATTCTAATCAGACTTTGAATGAAAAGAAACTGTGTAAAAATGTCCATCATTAACCAGACTACTGAAATGAAAAGAAGCAATAATCAGCAGAAAAATCTGCAACCAAGAAAATAAGAAAAAGAAAGAGAAAATGGCATGAAGGTAACAGAAATGCAAGTATCAAATTTAGGGGTGGCTAATATATGTCAAACAGAAAATACAGACAAAGAGAAAAATGAATATGGAGTTGGTTATGATGCAACGTTTTCCATTCAAGCAATTGCTTTTGGCACCTATCTAGTAAACAAATAAACATGAAAACAATCCAATAAAAAAAAAAATCACTTATATAATGTTTCACATGTGATTTTGCTACTATGGACCAATCTCATAGCATTGCTTTAGGATTTAGCACTAATAATTAAAGAAGATACATAATCTGGCAAATTATCAGGGTAAAGATAACAGGCCCATTAATGTAAAGACTAAGAGTGAAAGCATAATCAGAAAAATTTGACCAATCTTAGAATTTCAGAAAATTCAAGACAGTAGAGCAACGTTAGAGAATCAGAAAGGAAAAAAAATTGTCTTGACTTAAAAGTAAAAAAATAGCATTATATATTGCTAAGATTCTATTCTCTGTGTACAATTTTATATCTGTTGAGGACTCCAACAAAGAAAAGAAACAAAGGAAGAAGCTGCTTGAAGGCCACTTTCCAGAACTCTGAATGTTCCTTTCCCCTTCTGAAGCATTTATAATCTTCTAGAAAAGCAATCCTTTGTCTGATTAATGTAATGCTGAATCCCACCATATCTGACAAATAGGCCTCATGGATGCTTATCAAAAGGAAAAGAAAGAACATTTTCACCTCTCTTATCCTTTGGTATTCTGCCTACAGCAGTGTGTAACTTGGCTCTGACATCTAGTCAGCCTTTGGATGCAACCAGTCTTTTGAGACTACCAGAGACAACTGCAGTAATATTTACAAGGATGCTCAAGGTTTGTATTTCTGGCTAGAATTTCTGATCAGGGGAAACATTCCTTTACCAGAAGATGAAAGTCTTTAAAATCCACTCATAGAGAAGAACTGTTTTATGGCAAACAGTTTAATAAGGAATGACCCAGCGGCACATTATGTAGTATCATTTTCTCCTAAAATTGATGTGATAATGATATTGCAAATAGAAATTGAGTGAGTTAATGATTGTGGCATTCTGTTGAGCATTCCAGACATTCATTTCTGTTGTTGTTTTGCTACAGTATATTCCTCAGTTAGCACCAGAAAACTGATGCTTCAGAAGCTTTGGGAGAAACGATGCCACATTTATGATATTTCAGTACTGGTTATATGCAATCACAATATACCCATTTAGCATATAAAATAAACATATCCCAACATGTTTTAAAACCAATACAAACAGGAGAAAACAGATTAATAGTTGTTGTAAAAATGAAAGAAAGCTAAAATAGACATTCCTAAAAAGAGGGGAGAAGAGAGGATGGGAAAGACATGTTTTCAGTAAACTCTTTTGAAAAATTATTTCACATTTTTGATGAATCTTTGCTACTTACTGTGTCACATGACAGCTAGACCATAAGCTGTTTATTGCAGGTGTGCATACAATTGCCAAACTGAAATGGGTAGAAGTGCACTGGTAGCTGTAAAGGAGTTGAAATAGCCTTGCCTTTTGGGGGGATAGCTTTTCTGACTTTTTAATTTATTCGAGCAAGAGGCAAGGCCTTAGGGCTCTCATTCCCCCTTTTATCCCTGTGCTTATATCCCAAGTATAAGTTTCCAGCTTTTAAACAAAGAAAGTAAAATATCTATTTTAAAACTCTGGTAGGCTTAACTATCCTTTTTATACACAGAAATGCTGAAAAGATAAAAAGGAAAAAAAATGGGACTGATCTGCTTTTCTTGGGAATATTACTATACCATGGCAATGGTCCCTGAAGTTCATGGAGGCTACAAGTAAAAATTAATAATGTGCAGCCTTGCCTACAAAAAACTGCCCTGATTTAAATATTGATTACCTCATTCTCCAGCTGATAAAGCTGACATTCAGGTTGAGGAGAAATCACCACCAGACAAGATGGTTAAAAAAGAAAAGGAGGAGAGGTTCAAGCCCCAGAGTCTGCCCTGTGTTACACTGTTTCAAACAAAAT
>JANHFK010004688.1:28288-39725 GCA_036250565.1 Sibynophis collaris
ACTCCCAAACCCTCCAACCGGCGCAGTAGGATACCATGGTCGATGGTATCAAAAGCCGCTGAGAGGTCTAACAGGACAAGGATAGAGGAAAAACCCCTATCCCGCGCCCTCCAGAGATCATCCACCAACGCAACCAATGCCGTTTCCGTGCTGTGTCCGGTGCGGAAGCCGGACTGGCATGGGTCAAGAGAGGTGCTGCTGCTTCTTTTCAATGGCCAAGCCTCTTCCTTTCGCTGATTTGAACTGGTTGACCTCATTGTCCTCATCAGTTGCTTCTTCGGGGTCCAGCTCATCATGGTGCACGATAATGGTTTTCCTTGTTGCTGATGGACTGCTCACCCTTTGAATTTCCACTGTCAATTGGTTGGACATCTCGGCAGCTTGTACCTCATTGAGCACCATCAGTAGGGTGAGGTTTGTTTTGGCGAGTAGGCATCGCTGTAGTTGGATGTCCCTCACTTTGCACACAACTTGGTTGAGGAGAACATCATCCAAATCCCAAAATTCACAGTAGAGTGCCGCTTTTCGAAGGGCTGCCACATACTGGTTTATTGATTCACTGTCTGTCTGGTTCTGGTGGTGGAAGACATGTCTGTGAGCAATTCAGGATGGCTTGGGTGCATAGTAATTTTGCAGCTTTTCTTTCAGTGTGTCCCACGGTACCGATTGAATGATGTTAGAGGGACATGAAAACCCCGGGCTGTTTAAAAAATGTCTGGCCCACAGAAACTCAGGAAATAAGCCCTCTTTCGGTTGCCCAAGATTCCGTTTAAGCCATTCGCTTCAAGAAAGCATTCAAAACAGCTGATGTATGAGTTTCCGAGGCTGGTTCATAGGGCATGAAAGTTGTCAGTTCAGCCATTTTGTCCCGCTAGACCGTAACGAGCCCAGGCGATTTGGGCATATACATCTATGGTTTCCATCTTTTGAGCCCCTTGAGGGGATATCTATTTGTAAGAATTTTGAACACATCTTCTCAGCTTCAGACCTAGCAGAAATAACCAATGTCATAACTACCCATGAGAAGGAGCCAGAATATTGAATAATAAGAAGAAAAAATCATATTTTCAGGCTGAAGGCTAGTTCCTTAAGGAGAAATCTCAAGGTTGTTGACATGATGCTTAATTATGCAACAAAGTTACCCAATGTGGAAGCTTTTGCATTTCAACTCAGCCAAAACTCATATTGGTCTTTATAAATAGGTTTCATTATTTCTATATACAATTTCCTTCGGGATCGGGATAATATACAGATGGTCTCAGATTGCCCCTCAATACCCTTGAGATCCTCATTATGAGGAGATAACATAGAAAAGTAATATAAAGCTCTGCTCATTCTCATTCTTCTTACTGAGTCCAGTTACAATTTTAGATTAATTCTTCATCTTATGCTGCAGCTGCTCAATATTTCAATTCAATTCAATTCAATACTTTATTAGTTATTGGCTTAATACTGATCTATCAGTGGCACAATAAAATGGGATTTAAAAAAGATTCTTGCTATTTAATTTGCCAGAAATTTGTCATCTTAGAACTGCTTTGACCTACATTTTATTGAAATGGGGGGGGAAAATCAAGATATGTTAAAATAAAACCATAATTTATTCCACATATACTCCACATTTCAGTCAGCTGTTCATTTACTATATACTCATTGACACCATAATTATTTATGTGGAGAAAAATAATACATTGAGGGTGGGTTTTTTTTTACAAATGCCAGCTGCCATTTTACTCCTTTGTGAAATTCAAATATTTTAAAAAACCTTTTTTTGTGTGTGGCTGATTTCAATCATTGAAGCAATGCGCTTTTAAAAAGTAACAATTTTCCAGCTCATAACCATTAACAGTTTTCAATAAGGGTTCAAATTGATATTTCAATTGGACAAGCACTTTATTAGTTTTTAAATTCAGTTGCCTGATCAAAACCTTTTCCTTCCTGGCTTCCCAGTATAATCAGATCCAGGCAAAAAAAGTAATATAAGGAAACAGGCTTTCATAAATTTCCTCAAGCATTACCAACGGTTTGGCTTGATTTTTTTTCCTCATCCTAGACTGACTTATCCAAATCTCTCAACTGTAATATGGCCACATTCTCATCCAGTGGTGGGATCCTACTGGTTTAACAACCAGTTTGTTGAGCTCGCGCTTCGCTGCGCGTGTGTGTGCACTTTGCAGAAAATTGAACTTCCACGTTGCTGAGAGCAAGGAAAACAACTGAGGAGCAGCAATCCACTCTGCTGCACTGATCAGAAATATAGGTAAACATAATGCAGGGAGGGCAGGTGGGTGGGCCCACTTCAAAGAAAGAGAGAACCAGTTCACTCACATCGGAACGTCAGAGCAAATGGTTTGACCGAACTGGTCTGAACTGGTAGAATCCCACCACTGTTCTCATCCAATTTTCTGAGCGGACAAAGTTTTCTCTAGGTATCCTGTTATAATCAGGAATTTTAACAGAGGAGAAAATAGTTCTTAGAGTTTTGACTAATAAGCAAATTATATTTCCTCCCAAACATGGAAATTATATTCCTACCTTTGATGGTAAAGGTATAAAGAAAATCCATATTGTTGGAGGAAATTGCATTCTTGGAGAATGGGGGCAAAGCAAATGAAATAAATCTTTGCTACTTTAACTGAAAAATAAATGTTTATTGCAGAAAATATATGAAATCTGTTGGGGAGGGGGGTTCATGGTGATAGCTTAACTCCTAAGTAGTACCTTCTATCAAGCAGATTTTGCTTGGGAAGACAATGGCAAAAATCCCTGAAAATAACTCATATCCAAATAGTAGGCATACAGAGAATTAACAGAGAGATTCTAGAAATTGTTCAATCTCTATCCATGCCTGACTGCCCCTTGTAGTCAGTAGATCTTGAAGTGCTGAAGCATCAATGCAATTAAAGTCATACTTCCAACATATATCACTCATGTTAGTAAATTTCAAAATATTTTATAGAAAGGAACCCTCTAAGTTACTGATGCCAGGTATCAGGAATAAGTCTTTCTTATTCACTACTAGTTCCACATGGCTTTCCTTTGTGTTATCTGTCTAATAATCTGAAGTATAAATAATTCCATCTCATGTGTTCTGGGGCTTTTTGATAGCCATAATTCTGCTTGCATTTTTGCACTCTAGTTTTAAACATCAAATAGAGCAGATATTTAGAGAAAAAGGTCATTACTAGAATTCTGGTAGCAGTTTGCATGTCTTCAGCTGTCATTACTAAAATATCCTCTTCTGAGAAATGCAGAATGTCTTTTTATGACATCCTCTGCTAAATGTTTCTGGAACTCAGACTTGGCAAATGGACATCTTTTATCCCCTAGTCTTAGTTCTGAATGAAATATGCATGGCCTTTTCCAAATGAATATATTTTAAATTTTGCAATATATGTAATAGCTTTGGCATTTCCAACAAAGCCCTGTATATTTTATTAACTCTTGGGAGAGGATGGATAATTTTCAGCTCATTCTGTGGCTAAGTTCATGTAATGTCAATTTAGGACTTTTTTTTTTACACTGTATTGATAAAGTTAATGGAATTAGAAGCTAAATCTCTCACTTATGTTATATTGTACATCAATATATCAATTACACTCACATATGAAACTTTTTGTAAGTAAATATGGCTTGCTCACCCACAGTGCTTATCCATTTTTTAAAAACATACATGGATATTATTAAGGCTTTAATGAGCAGATATTAAAAATAAGCTGAAGACTTGCTTGGTCTCTTTTACTTTGAGCATTTACAAAAGTTAACTTGTGAATGTTGAGATATGTAACATGGATTAGTACATCCATAAATGGTTTCAGTCCTGTGATCTTGTCCCAGAGCTGCTACACCAGACATTATGACCATATGGAAAGCTCAGGGGTACATAAACATAAGCTCACTTAAACCTCCTCATGAAATAAAAATCTCCAAAAGATCAAGATAAATGCTCTTACAGCATCCAAAGTATTATCATTTTGCAATGAAATTTTGCATTTGGGAATCCAGATTATCTTTCTGTCTTGGAAAACAAATGTTTACCTTGTATGAAACGTCTGGTTAATTTTCAGCAGCAAAGCAAAGGGCAACAGAGAAAGGAATTTTCTTTCCCTGAAAATCCTAACCCAATTCTTATTCTAGGTATGAATTGTCTTAAAAAGGGAATGCATGAGATAAGAAGATTGCTATGATGAACATTGGGCAGAAAAGAGCTAAGCATGATCTCATACAAAAAATTCTTCTTCGTGTTATGCTCCCAGCAGATATTAGAAGTACTTTTTTAAAGACCAAAAACAAAACAAGAATACAGAGTTATCAGAAGACACTTTGCAATAAAATATCTATAAATTAACATGGATTTCATAATACCAACACAAAAGGCTGTCATTTAAAACAAATGGATGGTATTATTTGCTGGAAAAAACAAATGTTTCCTGAAAATATTTTTTAAAAGCTTTGCAGAATTAATATGCTAATGATACTTTTTTTTCATTAAAAAGAAATGAGTAAGGATTTTCTTCTTTCACCTTGAGAAATCAAATTTTTGTAAATGTTCCATATTGACCTGAGATATTGAGATTTTGCAAAAGTTTCTTTTTAGTTTAATTTTAGATCAGATGCAATAATTGCCAATGGCAAAGCACTATAGAAAAACTAATATTGTTTGTTATTATATTGCAAACAAACCTATTTTAGGTCTTAATCTGAGCATCAATATTTATACAATAAAGGTTATATTAAGAAATAGGATCAAAGTTTGACCGGTGCACAAATCTAAGATTCCAGTTGCAAGCAAATGTTGATAGAATTTCTGACAATACTGTAGTAACATATAGAAAGAGAAAATAATAGATATGCCTCTCCATGTTTCCATATCAAGGAATACAGATATACTAAAACAAGCTGACTAATAACCTGATAAAGGCCATTCATCTATTTGGATACTGCCCTCTAGCTCACCTGCACCCAACATAAAACATAAAAAGTAAAGTAAAGTAAAGTAAAGCAGTAAAGACAAAAAGCAGACTGATAGGCTGAAATCTCAATTGCTTTCAGTACAGTAACAATATATAAAGACTCCCACCTTGGACAAGAGGTTGGATTAGAAGACCTCCAAGATGCCTTCCAGTCCTATGATACTATAATTCTTTCTGTATGTAGGTCCTATTCAGCAATTCATATGTCATCTTCATGTTTTGTCATGAAAATCTCTTCAGAATAAGAGTCTTTTATCTTTCTGATTGTCCACTTACATTATATTCTATAGTTTGCACAATAATGAAGCACTGGGTTTTTCTGTGTAACGTTTTGAATTCCATGTTGTATCTATGCATTCAATGCAGTGCAATATTTCCACATTTTCATGTGGAAATAGAATGACTTTCTGTGGACGAAAATTAACTGTAGTAGCAGATGCTGATGAGGAGGAGAAATCTCTTTCCACATGAGCACTGCTTGAATGCTTAATTCCCCAAATAGACTTACCTGTTTATTTGGCATAATTTTCTGCAGCTGTGACTGAGCATGAAATGATAGCTATCACTGCTGCTTTTCATGACATGTCACATAACAGAACCAAAACCACACTGTGAAGCATCACAAGTCACCCTCACTGGCTAATGTGGGTTATAAAAGGAGAATACCATGTCTGAATATACAGTGCATTCAGAAAGTATTCAGACCCCATTCACTTTTGTCAATTTTTGTAATGCTGCAGCCTGATTCTACAGTTGTTGAAATTCACTTTTTCCTCACTAATCTATACTCATTACCCCATAATGATAAAGTAAAAAGAGAATTTTAGAAATGTCTGTAAATTTATTAAAAAGAAAAGGCTGAAATATAATATTGTATAAGTATTCAGACCCTTCACTCAATTCTTTGTTAATGTATCTTTGGCAGCAGCCTCAAGTCTTTTGTGTGTGACACAACAAGCTTTGCACACCTGGATTGGGGGATATTCTGCCATTCTTCCTTGCAAGTCCTCTCAAGCTCAGTCAGGTTGGACAGTGACCATTGGTGGACAGCCATTTTCAGGTCTCTCCAGAGATGTTCAATAGAGTTCAAGTCAGGAGTCTGGTTGGGCCACTCTAGGACATTCACATAGCTGTCCCTAAGCCACACCTATGTTGTAATGACTGTGTGCTTAAGTTTGTTGTCAATTTGTAACCCTTCAGTCCAGTCTGAGATTCTGAGTGCTGTGAAACAGGTTTGCATTGAGGACATCCCTGTACTTTGTGCCATGTAGCTTTCCCTCAACTTTGACCAGTCTCCCAGTCCCTGGGCGACCCACACAGCACGATGCTGCCACCACTATGCTTCACTATTGGGATAATATTGGGCAGGTGATGAGTGATGCCTGGTTTCCTCCAGACATAATATTTAGAATGAAGCTCAAACAGTTCAATCTTGGTTTCATCAGACCAGAGAATCTTGTTCCTCATAGTCCGAGAAAACTTCAGGTGCTTTTTTACAAACTCCAAGCAGGCTTTCATGTGTTTTGCACTAAGGAGAGGCTTCTGTATAGCCCAGCTCAGTGGAGGGCTGCAGTGATGGTTGTCCTTCTGGAACAATGTCCCATCTCCATACATGCTCTTTGGAGCTCAGTCACCATCAGTGACCATCAGATTCTTTGTTACCTCTCTTTCTAATGCCCTTCTCCCCTGATTGCCCAGTTTGATTGGGCGACCAGCTCTTAGAAGAGTCCTGGTTGTGCCAAAGGTCTTCCATTTGAGACTTATGGAGTAAGTCTGTACTCTTAGGAACCTTCAATGCATCAGAAACTTTATTGTAGCTTTCCAGAGATGTGTGCCTTGCAATAATCATGTCCCTGAGCTCTGCAAGCAGTCCCTTTTGACTTCATGGCTTTTGCAGTACACGTTGTCAGCTGTGAGGCCTTCTATAGATGTGTGCCTTTCCAAATCATGTCCAAGCAATGTAATATACCACAGGCCAACTCCAATCAAGGTGTAGAAACATGGTAGCAAAGATGAAGAGAAATGGGAGGCACAGGAGCTAAATTTAAAGTGTTGTTGCCAGGGGTCTGAATACTTATGCCAATATTATATTTCAGCTTTTTCTTTTTAATAAATGTACAGACATTTCTAAAATTCTGCTTTTGTTCTGTCATTATTGGATATTGTGTAGATTAATGAGAAAAAAAATGAATTTCAACAACTGTAGAATCAGGTTGCAGCTTAACAAAGTTGACAAAAACGAAAGGGGTCTGAATACATTCTGAAAGCACTGTATTTTCAATGCCTCTGTGAAAGCTTCTTGCAGACCACACATAATAGAGTATTAAAGAAGTACACCATGGTTGTTCAATTGGACAAGAATCTGCTCTAATTATACTGTAATTAACAACTCAAAAAGGGATCATTGTTGCAACACATCTTGTAGGCAGTCATAACTCCACTGATGGTGTTAGAGCAATAGGCAACATTGGAATAAATAACTCACATTTGTTCCATAATGTTTGAAGTCCATTGCCAATCTCTGCAAAACTGCCTTGGTATCAATGATACACCTTGTCATTGTCTTCTAAATATTAATGATGCATATCAATAGCACTAGTTGCCTGGACAACCTTGTGGCACTTAGTTCGAAGCTCATTGGTAAACAGCTGGTGCTATATTATTCAAAAATGTGTTTTACACTGATAGAAGTTGTTTCTATTTACAGGTAGAAACACTTTGAAATCTTCCTTTCTTTTTATCTGCAAATAAGTTGCCACCAAGTCCATTTTGCCAGTAAAGCTGACAATATTGTTCTTAAATCTGGATAAGAGAAATTGACTGATAGTAGTGAATTATTGGTAATTTTAAAATCACTGCAGGAAGTTTCATTCATTTAACTCCTAGAGACAGAACCAAAGTTAATGGGATTTGATCAGTTTTTGAAGGAATTCCCTCAACTTCAACTGATCCAGTTCAGTTTATAGCTTTTTCCATGTCACATCAAAGTGAGCACAGTTTATGAAACTATGTTGTGATAAGTTTCTATTTCACTTTTTATATGATAAGGATGTGGGAATCATCTTTGAACACAGGAGCAGTAGTATCCAATAGCATTTTGAACTTTCTTGGGGAACTTGGCAATAGAAAACATGATGTGCTGGTGGGTTGATGGAATCCAGTGGCAGCTTCCTCAAAGAATCATGACCCTGTGTTTGTCCATCTGTTCTTGCATCTTTTAAGTCCAACATATTTTTCTATTTTATAGTACAATTATCAGTGTTACTCAGTAGGAATGATTTTCTCTCCAGAATAAATTTTTAATTCTGCTTAGGTTCTCTGATATGCCTCTCAGAAGCATGCTGTAATATAACTGATACAATAAAATGAGCATGTACTGTAGTGGCCAAAATTGTGGAAATGTTTTGGGAAAAGTGTATTTTTGAGGTTTACTGGCTAATAACACCACTTTTTTTGGAGTTTCAAGATAATCATATTCCATTGCTGGAATGGCCTGGGAATAGCCCAGACCTTAACCCAATTGAAAATCTATGGTGCCGACTAAAGAAACTTGTTGGTTAGAAGCGACCCAGCAATAAAACCCAATTAATACAAGTAATCATTCAATCTTGGTTTCACATTATAACAGCTGCAGAACTAAAGACTTGGTTCATTCCATGGGAAGATGTTGTAAGGCTGTAATTTAAGCTAAAGGTACCCAACTAAGTATTAACTGACATGATTATTTTTGTATATCTCATTTTTTCTATGTGTTTCACTTTTCTTTATACTGTAACTGCTATTCTAATAGCAAATCCTAATAGCAAATAGGGAAAAAAAAATGATGTTATTAGCTAAAGGTTTCCACAATTTTGGCCACTACTGTAATTGTATTGGTATGTTTTGTCATTCTAGTGTAGCAATACTACTCGAAGTTCATTTTTTACTTTACTTTTACTTTAAAGAGTACCAAGCTAGCTACCTTGGTTTTATTGTCAAATTCTTTATATATGGCATGCACAATTGTACCCTTTATAAAGTAATGGCTTGTTTCATTTCAGCTGGTTACTTTCTACTTCTACTGAATGTTCTGCTGGTTTCTCCTTTAAATCTGCCTTCAGTTGAGAGGAGGAGTTTAAACCTCTGCCACAATGGTACCACACTTCATTTTGATCTACTACTGGTTATTGCAAGTTTGTTGACAATTTTCCTCATGCCTGGCTAGAGTTCTGTAGTATCTTCTGGTTTCCCTGGAGATAACAATTTTAGATGTACTCTTAAATGTTAATTCTGTCTTTGTTAAGCGTCTTTTTTGAATGCTTTATTTCAGAATTCCATGAAATAGCCAGTGTCTCAATACATTGTGCTGAGAGAACAGCTGCAATATCCAGACAGTTTTCAGCTGCATTTGCCACAAAGGATTTTCCTGCTTTATTATTTGCAATTATAAAAGACCCTGCAGTCAGAATAATAAGCTGGATGTTTTGCATTCTACATTTAATAAAACAGGCAACTTTTTTCTACAACTATATCATCTTAGCTTCAACAACTGTCTCAGATCTCTCTGTGTATAATGCCCAATCAGTTGCTGACTGGTGGTATCAAAGGCATTTATCTTCCCAAGAAAACTAGCTCTCTGGTGTATTATTTTTCTTTATCTTGGTGTGGTTTTTCATTGTTTTCTTCTATTTCTTTGTTTTGCTACTTGCTGCCCACCCAATTGTCCCCAGCCCTACCCCAGACATCTGGTGATGCTTAAATAGCTTGTCTCCCACTCCCAGCATCCAATTCTGTTACCCAGGTTGCATATTTTCTACTGATCAAACCAAAAACACTAGAATCAGGAGTAAGATTTTCTGGTGATTGCTTTACTGAAAGTTCTAGGAGAAACTGATTACAAGCTTCATAATATAGACAGGCAGACCAAGATAATAGAATAACAGTACTAGATCACAGATATGTTTATTCAGCCATAATAAATACAATAATAATGCAAAATATGACAATGCCTTCTTTTGAAGTACTAAAGAATAGGCATTATTCCAAAATCAACTGCTCTAGTAGTAAGAGATTAGGTCAGTCGATGCTCCATAGAGGCCTAGTAATTACATCATTTACATATAATTATTTTTGTTTTAATATTTATTAAAATTAATTATGTTTAGTTTTCATCCCAACTCTACACATTTCCTTTTCTGACCAGTTTTGGATTGCATATGAGTTCTCCTTCCCCGCTTTTGCTAAAGATTATGCTCCACTGCTTTAGTTCAAGTAACCACTATTCATTTACCTGTGATAGATTTTATTCCCTCCAATGTAAAATAACAGCAATACATTCCTCCCACCACACACAGGCCTGGAATTCAAAAGCCATCCAATCAAAGACAGACTCTTGGAAGACATTGATTACAGCAAAAAAGGGATATAAAACATGACTGGCTGCATAATGCTTCTGAAAGCCTTTTCCATCTTCAGACATTTCTTTCCCCTTGCTTCCACCCCCACATTAACTCTTTATCGTCATCACTGTCATGGTTTGAGTACTCACAACACACACACACCCCAACATAAGTAGGGTATTGATTTTTGAAATGAAAAGATTGATTTTCCTCCACCTCTTTTATTACAAAGCTCAAGGCTTTTAATAAATGAATTTGTGGCCTTTCAGTGAATTAATGGAGCTTCCTCCACTGGACCCACTCTTAAGATATCATCTAGATATATTAAACATCTTATTTCTAAGGTTGTTAGAATTGACCCTGCAACTCTTAATAACATTATGAATGATCCCAGGGCTGTGAAAAGACATAGCCAGATGGTGTAAGATTGTGCTTTCGTGCAGTTTGTGTATTTCTACATCATAGACAATTTAGGAATCCTTCAGAGGTTTTTTTTCTCCATTACCACTACTACTGCTACTATAGATACTGGAATAGTAGGTTAGCATAGTGATTTAATATGTTTTATTTAGGTATAACACAAAGAGAAGGGACTTTGGCTACCCTCCTTATAGGATTATTTTCTCAAGAGAGCAAGAGAGAGCCTAAGATAGGTGTCAAACTTCCAGCGTCATGTTGTCACTATGTGACATATAATGATTTTTCCCCCTTCACTAAACTGGTGGTGGGAGTGGCCAACATGTGACACATCCAGCCTGCAGGCCGTGAGTTTGACACCTCTGGTCTAAGACCTATTCTTTTCCTGACAGTTATCTGGACAAACACAAGGGCTGCCTTTTATTAATGTGTGGTCTGTAAATAGATTATGATCAGTTTTGATTACCTAAATGTAGACACCATGGTCAAAGTCATGTTTGCCATCTGAATATTACCGTGTTTGTCTCTTAAAAATAATTTTGATGGTGGAATAATGATCTTCCATTTTAATGTGTGAAGTAAATATACACAACTCTTGGGAAATCACTATGTTTCCATATGTTGAAAGATAAATTTAATGAAACTTAAATTTAATTCCTTTCTCCTCAA